>CAIGRS010105244.1:0-31139 GCA_903798395.1 Fraxinus floribunda | reverse complement strand
TGTGGATCACTCCATCCATCACTTATAATGGTAACTCCTTTTTCCGCTCATGTGCCCTTAATTAGATTTAATAACCTTTCCACGTTTTCTACTCTCTTTTTGAAAAAGAGTAGTTCTCAACTTGTTATAACCAAGAGACAAATACCCCGAAATTCAACTATTGGAAGCAAGAGCATAAAAATTAATGTAATAAGGATTTCTTGTAAGATTGAAAGGCAAACCACTTAGATAAAAAATTCTAGCAATTTCGGAATCCAATTGGTCACATGTCATATTAAAAGCATTTTCTATTGCTCTATTCTTTCTTTTCCTTTACTCCAAAACATAACAATTCTTAGAATTCATATTATCCAACAGCAATGGCACTCTTTTCCCCGTCTTAGTTTGCATTCTCAACTTGGCTTCATCTTCCATTTTTTGCATTTCACATATATCTTTTATAGTTACTTTTCTACAAGCCCTAATTCCATATCCTTGTAATTTTAACAAATATGCCCTCACTTTTGTATATGAATTTGTCTTAGTTGCATTACAAACATTTCATTGCCAAAGAATGTATAGTGGTAAAAGTAATTTAAATAGTTCATTTGTAACATATTTCCAAAGCGGTTTAGACAAATCATCATCCATGGCATTATCACTTATAACTTCAAAAGAAAAATAATTTCAAATACTTAAATAAGATAGGAGTGATATTACCCGAAACTTGAAAAAATATGTTCTTTTTTATCTTGCAAATGATTCTTCAAATGTGGAGTGATGAAATGTTTGAAAAAAATAAAATAACAAAGTTTTTTCTTAATTTTTTTTGCCAATTTTCGACCCTTAATGGTGAGGAAGAAGTATGAGAGTTCTTGTACAAGTTTGTTCAGAAGTGTGAGAGTTTAATTCAAACAAACTATTATATATTATTTTTATAAAAAAAATACAACTCTTATCTCAATAGGAAAAGACCCAAAACGTATACAAGTCTACAAGATGGCCTTCTTTACAGTGGTGGACCCTACCATTTGAATTTTTTATTGATAAAAAAATGATAAGACTTTCATTCAGCCACCTCCACTGTTCTTTCTTCGCTTTTCCCACACATCTCCTCTCCCTTTTCTCTTTCATCTCTTTCTTCTTCCTTCTTGTGGACTGTCTGGAGAAAAAATTTCATTGCAGCTGCTGAACGAAATGATGGAGAAGAATGGATGTTTTCGTCGGTTGCCCTCTTTTTCTATCTTTTTTCTGCCTTCTCAGTTCCGCTAGCAGCCACCTAATTTTTTCAGGCACAACGATGGAGAAGAATGAATGGTTTCCGTCGGCTGCCCTCTTTTTCTGTCCTTTTTTCTACCTTCTCGGTTCGCTAGTAGCCAACCTGAAACCTCGACACGTTGCAAGCGACTCCGACATGCGTCGGCGACGTGTCGAAGGCATATTGGTGTCCGATACGTTGTCGCCGGCAGCGTGTCGGTGCTTCTGAGTTGATATCATTAAACCGACTCATTCTAATACTATATGTCATCATCTCAAAAGTAGCGGTAGTTTATGCCTTTGAGAATGCATCCCGCCATACATCTGAGAAGTGAGACCTAGCTTTATGTGCATCATATATTATCTCCAAAAACAAGGCCACATCAATCATCCTTTGGAGATAATAAAATAGTTGTTTAACTTTACGTAAGTTCTTTGAGCAAGAGAACACATATATCTTGCCTAAGGAAAATGTTGTATCAGGACATGCAATATTACACTAAAAAATGGTACTTCAGAGCCAAGAAATTATGTGTTATTTTCTAAGGGGAAAAATGATAATTTATTGGATAAAGTGATCGAACAATTATAGGTGCTTAAATGGGTGTGCATTTCCCATTCAGAATTATTTTAGGACTAGTCTGTATAAATTAACAAATGAAGAAAATTTATATTGGCTATGCTTGATCTACAGGTCAAGACAGACTTACCTTTTCAAAACCTTTTACATTAAGGCTATGTTTGCTAGCCATAGTTTTCCATCATGTTTTGGCTTGTTTGATAGTCATTTTTTGTCATGGAAATTTTTTTCTTACTTTACTCCACATGTGCACATTTTCATGGAAATTGTGGAATTAGGTTTCCCACATTTTGGTGGGAAAATGGAATTTCAATTTTTTTTTTTTTTTTTTTTTTTTGCAATATATATATATATATATATATATATATTTACTTTTTGGCAGTGGAAACAAATTTCATAACCAATTGTGGAAAAAATTATAACTTTAATGGACAATTTTTATGTAAAACAAAGCCAAACGGACACAAAAGGTCCAAAATTTTAAAATTTTTCGGGTGGAAAATTATAACAATCAAACACACTTAGTTAACAATTACTTGGAAAACAAGTTTTAGACAATTATTTTCAGTGAATTTCATTTTCTTTCCATCCATTTTCCACCCTTACAATCAAACGGACCCTAAATTCATCTTTAAGTATTCTACAACCTTTAGAAATTTTGTAGAAGTTCCAATAACCATTTAAATCAATAACATTCTCATATCCACGTTTATTTATACAGACATGTTAGTATGATCATTTTGTTCCTTTCTTTCAACAAATATTTACTGATTTGATATTGCTTCTAGATTGCAATCCGTTCAATGATATTAGATCAAAGCCCTGGTAAGGTTCTTTGCTTTGCATTAAATTAAACCACACTCTTCCTAAACGCATTAACATTTTTAATCAGAATCTTTCTTTTTCACTATCATACTAGATCTCTCCGGAGGAAATAAAATATTAGAGAAACATGCCTTCTTGCATAACTCATCAAATTCACCTGATTAATATTCAAAATATTATCAATCCTAAAATGCTTTATTTTCTTTCCAAACTACTTATTATGTATTAATTAATATTCGATTGATTGGTTTGAGGTTATCGAGAAAAAAGATTTGTCTAAGCCACTTCATTTCCTTTTGTCCAAGTCACTTCTTTCATTGTCAGTCCATCTTTTCCAAGCTCATAAGACTACTGTAACAGAGCTCGGATAAGCCATAGTGCTGGCTTCCATGACCAATATGAGCTCGTAAATTTTTCTAGAAACTTGAGTTATATATTCTCTGGGCAAATCAAATCCTTTAGGTATTTATATAGATTTTGTTCTCAAGCAAATTGCAGTTGGTTATAACCATATTCATTAGATGCATATCATGTTTTATATATATTTTCAGGCTAATAAGATAATCGAACAATAAAATGCATCCACCACAAAAGAATATGCCTCTTCATATTCAATATGAGTTCTTTATAAAAATCATTAACCTACAATTCATGCTTTAAATTTATGATTTATGATTTTTATTTTTTTTGTGCTCAATTACCCATTTGTATACACTGTCGGACTGCATGTCAAGTTTTTCTAATGAGTTCAATTCTACCTAGATTGCGGTCGTCCATTTTTTTTATCAATTCTTACGTCAACATTCTTTAATGTATTGGTATTTTTCTTCATATATTTCATTCATAATATTGTACTTTAAATTATATTAACAATATGTTGACCATAATTATTTAATTTTTCCCTTAATGACATAACTTATAAGATCTTCATTATTTAGGTTCCTCAACCTTTGTGGGATTTTACATTTAATGCCTATTTACTTTTCAAGAGTATATGCCTCCTCAATTTGACCATCTTTAGTATTTTCTTCTTTTTTCTTTGAGAACTTCTATCTTTAGAATCGAATATTTTCACGTTTCAAGCATGACATATGTAATGCTATCAGATTGTGCATATGGGACATCAATCCTGTAGCACTTATAACTGTTACATGAGATTTGACGCCATTTATTTGCTTACATGCATAGCATTTGGCCTTTGAATAAATGGAAATTTCGTTTTAATTGGAAATATGATTCCATTTATGCTTAAATTTTCTCTGAAAAATGTGTAGAACCTGCTAACATTGAGTTTTACTTTCTGCAACTCAGATGGAGATGCACAAATTGAAGTGAATGGAGAGTGAAAAGAGAGCTGAGTTGAAAGGTTTCGTAGAAATTCTACCTCCTGTCGATTTCTGCTGTATATATGGCTCCATACTCCATCCAAATAATCTTGACAAGGTTTCATCAACACAATGCACTTTTTAATTTTCATTTTATTCTCCCCAATGGTCACCAGTTCGAGTCCCCTCGGGGCCACTGAGGTGAGAAACGGCTGTAAACTTCAGGGTCCCGTGGGATTAGTCGAGGTGCGCGCAAGCGGGCCCGGACATCCACGGTTATCAAAAAAAAAAAATTCATTTTATTCTAGTAGTTGGTATTTTTCATGATTGGGTAAAATAGTTCTGGTTTTACAGACTTCCATGATAGATTACATTATTGGTGTGCAAGATCCTCAACAATGGCATGCTGAGGTGTGTTGGATTGCTACCCTTTATTTAAATATTTCTTCCATTGATCCTATGCAAATTCTGTAGTAACTGATGGATGCCATTGGTTTTTCGAAATCAAGAATCTTAACATGAATCGGAATCATTATGCATCATGGATGATGCGCCTTGGTGGAGCGAGGCTGGTACTACATCTTGTCCCTTCCTCATTTGCATAAGTTTAGTTTATACCTGAACTGACCTTAAACTAGTTGGCTCTTGCAGATTACTAATGTTGCAGATGCTATTGGTGTTGGTGTGCACTTCAATCCATTTGTTGCTTACAATGATAAGGTACTTGCAATGTTTGTGCAAATCAGTTTAGGAATTCTACTTTAAACCTCTTTCATATCTGTCAATTTTAAA
Source organism: Fraxinus floribunda (assembly GCA_903798395.1). Classification (NCBI taxonomy): domain Eukaryota; kingdom Viridiplantae; phylum Streptophyta; class Magnoliopsida; order Lamiales; family Oleaceae; genus Fraxinus; species Fraxinus floribunda. The sequence goes on along the minus strand of CAIGRS010105244.1, from coordinate 26,381 downwards.
TTGAATCGTACATATCGATGTCCATCATTGCTATTCAGCATAGAATTTTAACAGTAACTGTTCCAGACATTCAAGTACGGTGTTGTTCGAACGCATGATTTGATTCAGGACATTCTAGGATGGGAGAGATTCTACCTGGGTGGCCGGTTGCAGAAACCTGTATGTCTTACCTGAAAGTACCATTCTCATACTGTTTGCTTGAAGCCATACGATCCATTATTTTCATGGAAGGCCATTTGTTAGTTTTTTATTGTCTTTGAAATACTCAGCTAATCGATGATGAAACAATACATAAGTAGTAAATGTTTCACTTCTTAAGACAAGTGTCTCATGCTTGTTGAACTTCAATTATAATCTGGTAATATATATGTTATCCCCTTTTTGTTCCAGGTTAACATCCTTGTGGACAATCTGGATATTGAAAATCTGAACTGTGTTAATCTGAAGGCTGCCACCTCAGCCGCTCTCCTTCTTTTGCCATCAAAATTCAGCGAGGCTTGCTTCTCTCTCATTTTCTCGATAATTTCAAATAGAAAAACATAGTACATTTATTTTGAATTTGTTGTGTATGCAGGAAGAGTTGTACTCCAAAATATGTAGCCTCTCATACATGGGTGACTTGCGCATGCATTTTGCAGAAGACAGAAACAAGGTAGACATGATTGCATGTCTGCTGTGCTCCTGAGGCTGTGCATGTAATAAATACATTGAGCATTAGTTGTTGCAGTGTTTTCTCTCCTTTCAAATACAAGATCCATTAGAGTTGCAATGTACAAGTAAAAATAGGCAATCGTGTCAAGATGCATCAAACATAATATTAAGAATTGTGAGGATAAATTGTAAATTCACTGTTCATCCCTACTAGAAGCTTACTTCACATACAATGATGAGATATATATGTTAGTATATTGTATTAAGTTTGTTTTCGATATTTGTAGGGGCATTTCTTGCCTAATGTGATTGAACTGGCAGCATTATTATTATTTTTTTTTTTTTGATCTATTGACATCCTAATGACTAACCAAGATGTCTTTCCCAGGTGAAAAAGATTGTACATGGACAGTTGAAGTTATTTCAAACAATGTATAAGCCATTTTTAAAAGAATATGCAGCCAAGGACTTGTTGAGGCTTTCGATATCTGGTGATAACAAAGTAAACATAACCCAGGTTAGTCCAAATTCTCAAGATATCAGTCCAAGTAGTCTTTTCTGTTTTTGTGTTGATTTTCATCATTTTTTTTAAAACCCAACTTTCATTAAGATAACTCCTGCAAACATCTGGCGAAATAAAAAGGCATATGCAATTAACCCAGTTTCAATGAAATGGGGAAGTGGTAACAAAGAAAGCAAGCGAATGGGCTATTTTATCCTGTCTCTGGATGGATAATAACACAACCTTATCTAAGTAGCGATACACTGTCAAAAATTATTAATGGGTTAGGCATGAACTTGTCCATAGACTTCAAGTGTTGAATGAGTTGGAGAGCATCTGATTCAACCACTCCAATCTTCATCCCTGATTCTTTTGCGAAGATTAAGCCCTCTCGAAGTGCCAATGCCTCAGCGCCTGCTGGAGAAAAGTATCACAATATACGTCTGGAGCATGCAGCTTTTACTGAATCTTGATGATCTGGATCGCTGACTCAGCCTGTACAATTACCAGTTCTCCTTGTGCATTAGCATCTGAATATAACTTCAGATGTCTGCTGTCATATCCATATTCCACTCTATCGTTGCTGCCTTTGTCCAACTCCTTGTGGAGTTAAGTATTGAAGACTCCCAACCATTAATCTGTACTGATGTCTGCACTTTTCCATCATGTATGAGGCTATTTCTCTCAGACTAAATACCACCATAGTAGATTGCAAATCTGTTCAAACTCTTCTACCGAGCTTCGTTGTGAAATACCCACAACCATCTCCCTAATACCATCTCAAAAACATTGATTAACCTGGCTCCACAGTCCTGCCTCCTTCCATATTTTCCTTGCGAAGCAATATGAGTATGGCGCGGCTGCAATTCTTTGTTAATACATTGTGTAAACTACCATCTACCATCGCACGACATCTCCCAAGATTCATTCACACCAGTATCACATTATAAAATGCTCTCCAAATAAAAAATGAGGATTTTAGAAGCGACATCTTCCACACCCTTTGTAACGCCCCAAAAAATTTCACAAATACTGGAGTGTTATCAAAAATTCAATTTCTTTGCAAAATGATGAAATATTATTCTTTAAATAAAAATAACTGGAATATCCATAATGAAAACATAATCACAAATTAAATAACTGTCTCTGAACAACTTAAATTGACTAATAATTTAATTAAAAAAAATTTAATGTTTTATCTCTTCGATTTCTCTTGGCAATCGCTTCACCATCACATCACTATTCCAATCGACCCGAACTAACTTATAAAATTTTGTAAGAGTAAATATTTAAAAATGCTCCGTAAGATACGTGTAGTTTCGATACACAATAAGATAAACACTTCACACCACTCTTCTCTTATGGAATATATCGATGATCAAGCGACACACCCATCTTAGGTCATGTTAAATTCTCGTAGAATCTCTTATCTCTTGATAAAGAATCCGAAGGTCATCGGTAATTTATGCATAAATTACTAAATATAAAAGTATAAGTAAACAAAAAATTTGCACGGAAGTATCTTATCTTGATTGATTAAACGAGTTTTTGAAAAAAAAAATATACTAGCAATTTTCAACTGCTTTATATGGAAGCTGCCGTGTAAAATTCTTTGGTGGTGAATTGTGAGACAATTGCATTCTATTTATAGATGAAATTTGCAATTGAGGTTGTATACAACTAGAATTTAAAACGATGCATATAAGGAATTTGGATAAAAATTGATTTCAAAAGATAGATGATTACTTTTAAACTTTATCAAATTAAGATTGTAATCAAACTCTATCGAATTCACAAAATATTATCATTATGAAAATGACATTTATCGCTCTATCGATACATGATTATTTGGCTCAAATAAGATAGGAATTTAAAATCTATTTCATTTTAGTCCTCATTTTTTTTTCAAAATATTAAAAATATACTATATAAAACAAATAAATTTTTATTCTAAAATTTTGGGGGTGTTACACCCTTTTCCACTATTGCCTCCGAGTGTTCACACTTGCCCATGTGTTGCCCAAGATTTCTGAAATCAGTAAGCTGCATCTACTCTGTACTGTATATATATTCAGTTCTTATCATAATTCCAAATAATCATGTCCCCATTAAGATTCGTGCTCATCGATATTGCCAATATTTTCTCTAGATCAACTGATAGGGAAGTGGCATCAATTGCTTCCTCATTCCATTTTCTACTTGGCTTTTATCTGCAGGATTGATAGGCCAAAAGGTATATGGCCTCGGCAACCATGGCTCCTGGAACATTATTATCTGTTCACTGGTTCCAACGTGCTAGAAAAAGCCTTTATTTATTATTACCTGACATACCGTCATGATACTTTTCCAAATATATGATGATCCGTTTTATTGCAAGCGTCCATGATGTTACTGTTGTTATAATATTTATCTTTGAAAATAGCCGTGGGCAATGAATCAGGACTATTATTTCCACATTGGGTGCTACCAAATCTTGATTGAAGCATTTCAGGTCACAATACCCCAAACCTCCGAGAGATTTCGTTTAGCACATCCCATCCCATTTTTGCCAAGCTATTTTCTGCGAGCCATCCGCTGAGCCCCACCAAAACTTAAGAAACATGGAGTGCAGGTCAGTGCACACAGTCTGGTATCTTAAATATGCTCATCATGCACGTTGGCACTGCCTGAAGGGTCGCCGCTTCTCTTAATTATTTTGATAGTGAAGCGCTTTCTGGACAATTCAGTTAGTTGCAATAGTATATCTTAGTATGTGCTTAAGCAACCTCTAATTTGTCGTGTAGCACCATTTTTATCTTCATTTATTGATGTTTTCATGCCTTGAGAATTATCTCTTAGGATATCTCAATTGTTTCTATTGTTTTTAGTATATCCAAAGTTATATGCAAAATAACACACTACAAAATGTTATATTATGTTTAGTAATCTCTAGTTCATTTTGTACGACCAGATTCTTTTCCATTTTCTGGTAGAAGTGGTAAGAGAAAACCACCCACTTCATTTTATGGGAGTTGAGCCAGATAGCTTTTAGATTTAGTGCTTAAAAGATTGAGGAAGTTGAGAAAATCATTGATTTTCCCAGGCCTTGAATATAAACATATTCAGGCTATCTATTCTGTGACTTTTTAGTTTTTATTATTTCTCATTAGGAATCCCTCTTTAACATTCAAGTTTTTTAAGCTGTGAGTTAGCAACTTCCGCTTTCTGATTATTCTTCAATTTATTTTTTATTATTATTCTTTTTTATGGAGGATTCCAATCTGAACTTTTATTATGCTTTTTGTCATCACTTATATTACTTATCTATTACATTAGCTTTAAGAATGGTACTTCAGCTTATAACAACAAAAAAAATGTTTTACGCTGAAACCTTTTGTGGTAGAAATATATATGAACCAGGATGTTTATGGCTAACATTGCTCCCAAAAGAATTGATCTGTTTGAACCTGTCAAAACCAGGATTGTGGGTTGTCTGCCTCTCGTTCTCTTGTCTCTTCTCTTCCACAGCCTATCAGAAGCCAAATGGGGTTGAAACTTGGAGAGAAGAAAAGATTTGATGAATCTGGTATGAGCTTTAACTTTAACAGGGAAAATATTGATCTAGAATAGTTTTTGAATCTAGCTTAAATATATGCATTCTCGAGACAAATATTTAAATGATTTTTAGGTGCCAAATGCCCTCTAGATTTATGCTTCTTAGCAGATATTTGAATTTTGTATTGATTGCATTGTCTTTTAGGTCGCACTGTTCGAGAAGTGGTAATAAAATCAAAAGAAGAAGCTGCAACTTGTATGCAGAAGATTTTGAGACGAAAAGTAATGGTTTCAAGTGCAAGACAAGCTGTTGCTGGTCTATTGACTGTTGGGGTAGTTCATGGATTCCAATATCTTGGTAGTAAAATGAGAAAGGCCTGGAAATCTTGGACGTGATCTTTTTATTTTTGCTTAATTCTTCCTTTGAGTGGAACGACTCTCCATGGACAATCTATATAACAGGGGTGTGTTAAGTTGAATTGCAAGCAGTTTCCCAGTATTTGCCACATCTGCTGCGATCCATAGAATAGCAGAAGAAAAGGAAAAGACAAGGGAACACCTCTATTTGCTTCAACCCAGGAAATATTTACAAATGGCAAGGAGCTGCGGAAGTACATTTCTTTCTTTCTTTATTTTTAACTTTCCTTCGTTTTTCTCTTTAATTATACGGAAGTATCAACCTAAACATTAACGAGTACATTTGACTTTGCTGTAGTTGACTTAAAGTAGACATGCATATTGTTTATTATCAAGTTGGAAAGGATATTTAGGGTGTGTTATTTTGAAAGAATCTATTTTGGAATAATAGATTGATGAAGAATGTGTGGTTGAAAAAAAAAAGGTTAATGATATGATGGAAAATATTATTTTATTGAAAAATGTGTTGTTGAAAATAAGTAAAAGAATGATAATGAAAATTTTAATGTGGCTCAAACATTTATTCATCTTCTTTTCTATGTGGCTTTGTGGGTTTTTTTCCTTTCTTTATTTTATTATTATTTTTTTTTTTGTGGGGTGGGGATGGCGTGGGGGGAGGGGTGTTTAGAGTTTAGACTTATGATAGATATAGATAGATATAACTGTAATAACACAAGGGTTTGGAACAAGTGGCGGATCACGATTTTAAGCACGAGTGATCGTTGACGGCCTCAATAATAACCAATGTCGTGAAATGAAATTACTTATACCGTAATTCGAATTGTAAGTGTGGGTGTGCGTTTCTACCAGTCTAATAATGGTTAACTAGTAACAATTTGGAATTTGAAAAACGGGTTCAATTATTTACTTTCTTGTTTTGATTTGTTAATAATTGCAGTATATCAGAAACATGACTATTTTAATAATTTCAATGTAAAGTCGAATTTTAGTTTTAAAAAAATTAAAAACAAGGGAATATACCTATTACTTGATAAAAGATCATATAGCATTTTGTTACACTAAATGTCAATATCCGCCGAATGCCATGGTCAAGTGCTTCATAATTCCAACGGTGATCACAGGTTCAAATATTCCAATTGCACTGGTTTTTATAATGTTCATATACTTCAAAATGGTGAAAAATATTAAACTAAAATCATTTTAGAAGGGATTGCTATAGTTGAGATTCAAACTCAAGACTCGCATTTACATAGATGGTATTCTAACCAACTAAACTACCATAGCATTATGTGAATAAAAGGAAATCACATTTATATATCCAAATACATTGCCAAAAGTAAAAAAAAATTGAATGTGAGCGACTTTAGCACGGACGGCAGCCGGAGCTCGCCTGGTGCTAGATCCACTGATGTTTAGAACCTGAGAATTCAATGAATTTGAAGGTTCTATGGAGCTACCAACACACATATATGCACATTTAAAAAGTAAATGTAAATCAAATGTCTCAATTCCAGCTTCTACATGATGCACATGAATACGAGCAGATGGACTCGAGGAGAGGCACTGAATCATCCACTCTAATTGCTATCAATTGTTTCAGTACGATTTTATCAGTGCAGACCAGCATCTTTCCCAGGTACACCTGAAATAGCAGGGTTAATTACTTCAATAATCACTGAACTTTGGCTAAAGTTTCCACCAGGTCACTGAACTTTAAAAACTACGGAGTTAGTCTCTGAACTTTCGAAAAATCGCCCCATTGGTCACTAAACTTTAAAAATCACCTCATTGGTCACTAAATTTTGCAAGATATTTTCAGTGACCATCTGGGAAACTTTTGCAAAGTTCAGTGACCATTTGGGAAACTCTTGCAAAGTTCAGTGACCAATGAGGTGATTTTTAAAGTTCAATGACTAATGGGATTGCATTTTCGAAAGTTCAGTGACTATAGTGACCCCGTAGAAATCTTTTGTAAAGTTCAATGACTAATGAGGTGATTTTGAAAGTTCAGTGACCAGTGGGGTGATTTTTCGAAAGTTCATTGACTAACCATATAGTTTTTAAAGTTCAGTGACTTGGTGGAACTTTCAGTAAAATTCAGTGACCATTGAGGTAATTAACCCGAAATAGCATAATAATTTGTTGAATAATTTTAAGGAAATGATGGGATTTTTAAATAAATATGTGGTCCAGTATAGAGATCCCAGTTTACGTACGCACCCCTGGTGTTTCTCATCATCGGAGCGTAGCTTTTTGCCAAACATAACTACACGAGAGCCTCGGTAGGTTCTGTGCCTACTTGGGCAGTTTCTTGATTAACTGTGGGGAGCTGAGAATCATGGGTGCAAATGTTCAAAGAAAATGCATTTTATCTTGTGCCATTAGGACGCCGTTGGTGGTCCAGTGGACTGGTCCCACTATAGTTAGATAATGATACATGCTTGGGAGGGGTGGTACTCTTATGACAATGGATATGTATAATTTCTGATTGGATAGGAGTGGTAGTAACCTTTGTATGTTGCATACTTTTCTATTGGCAAGAAATTTTCTAGGGACATGTTATTGTTGTTATGGCAGTTTATTCAAAAATGTTAATAAACACCACAATTTCTTCTATGGATTAGTATTTTGATAGAATGAGCAAAACAACAGGCTGCTAATATCTTATGGTATAACCAAAGATTTAACAGAAAATATTAGTCATTATATAATACTCTCTAGATTCTGAATCCCAATTACTTGAAAAATGACACTGTTTGTCACGAAAGATTTGACTGGGTTTACAAATAACGATAGGGTGAGGTGGGTCTACAAGACACTTAGCTAAACGAAATCATGAGTATCGACTGTCACATGAGTCTCAACCAATGTGTCCACGATCTCTGTTGTATTCTCTTTCCCTCTGTTGTGTTACATAGGTGGCCATATCCTCATTCTTGAGATTTATAGAGCAAGTTTTGTTTCGGATACTAAGAGTTAATCGAATGGGACTGACTTTCTAGCTGATGGAATTTTACTGAAATTCAAATTACTTCATATACACATTGTGTTGGAACGTTAGTATATGTAAATGTTGTTTAGACAAATAAAAATTCTAATTCACATGAGCTTAATTTAATTCTAGGAAAATGGAAAGAAAGGAAGCAAAAAGAATAAAGCGAAGATTGAAATCCAAAGCAAGTGAAAACACTTTTTCCTTAAGACAATATTGCCTCACAACGGAACTAACAGAATACAGCACTTGTCTCCTAAAATACAACAGATACAACTCATGGTAGAAACACTTCAAACGACAAGCAACAATAAACTTAGAACGATAATTCTCTACAAGAAATTGGTTTTGGAATGACTTTGGAGAGTATTTTGCAAGAGTTTTGATGTAATGATCAATGCAAAATGATTGATGCATAATGAACGTCCAAATGGTCTTATATATAGAAGAGGAAGGGTTACGAGTGAAGTGTCACGCCCTAAACTTAAAAACCTTTACGAAATGAAGTATCTGTTGCTATCGCTAACCCGACTCTGAGCTCTCACTCGAGCGATAATGACATACTTTCATCAAAGTCTCTCTTGCTCGCATGTCGCTAGACTATTGCTCGAGTGATAGGAAAGCTATGGATTTAGCCATTTTTCCAGCCCGTATTTCCTCTTTTCTATCCAACTTTGGACTGCAATTTCTCATTCATCCAAAATTGATTTTGAGATTCCAATATACCATGACGATCTACTCTATGAGTAGAACAAGTTAGTCTATTTATATTCATAATTTGATTATCGGATCAAGTCTGAATATTTGAGAAAAGTTGATACGAAAATCACTTTTCCATACTAAACTAAATTTATTTTTATTCTCTAAACCAAATTTCAACAATCCCCCACATAAATGGAAATTCAAATATGCTCATGCTATTAAGAAATATGATGCATTGGGGGGGGGGGAAGGGAGAGAGAGAGAGAGAGAGAGAGAGAGCGAGAGAAATACTGCATCATGTAAGGTAGCTTCCGATTTTAAACCTTCCTTAGTGATATACTATCGGATTTACTTGGCTAATTGGTGATCGTGATGTCTTCAAACATTCAACTGTTGGTGTAAATCAAGACAATAATACTCACATAGATGTCTTTTCCTTAATCGTTCATTGATCTCATGATTTGGTTCATTTTGATCCTGAATTCATAAGTGTTTAGAAAATTTCAGCTTTCGAATAATTTTCATTAAGGGTGCCACACCTCACACTTTTATAGGTGGTCTCCTTCTATTAAGAGTATTCTGTCCTACTCCAATTGACTTAATCAATAAATATGAATCATTAAAAGAATATTGTAGCCTTAACATTATGCAAAAAGCACTTTAATTATTATATGAATGAGTTAGGAAACATTTTTCCAAGTACTTTATTGAATCTTCATAACTTAGATGTCCCCTCGAACCAAGATCTTGAGATCTCCAATCAACAAGGTAGGGTTAGCATTACAAAAATCCTTATGTAGTAGGCTTTAATCTCATTCATTTTGATAGGTAGCGTACTTGATCTCTCATACACCTTTAGTAAGTAGATTTGTGATGTTCTCTTTTGACTTAACATAATCTACGGAGATGATACCATTAGAAATCAATTGCTTCATGGTATTATGTCTACGATGTATATGTCTAGATCTACGGTAACACCCCGAAAATTTTAGAATGGAAATTATTTATTTTACTTGCCATATATTTATTATTTTGAAAAGTTGAGGGACTAAAGTGATATATGTATTAACTTCAATTTTTGGGCTAACAATTTAGATTTTGTTAAAGCGACGAAAAGTATATCAATATTGGCCTCGTTGAATAGTTCGTAATTAATCATGTAAATTAGGTGTGAGAAAAAGTTGTTTTGGATTAGTTAGACACAAGATATTCAAGTTTACAGCTGTTGTTATCATTAGTATTTAATTTAAATTAAATATCACCAACTTTTAATATTGGCCTGCATGTGTGTTTTAGTTTGGATACAAACGAATTCTTATGTGACTTGTATTTTTTATCCCAACAAGTACATTATCATGGTAACTCTACTTTTGACTAGGAATTTTTCTATTTAAATACAATTCAATTCTATCACTTTGATTGTGATAGGTATTAAATATGTATTTTATAAAAATTCAAGTACGTATGTTATAATATGATTTGTTTTATGAAGATTCAATTCTTATTCAAGTTTGATACACGTTTTTATCCCATCACAATTGTACTATGAATCAACTACTATTTTTCAACTATAAATAGTGAGCAATTGTCCCACAATTCACCACCAAAAAAATTTCAAATGGGAGCTTTCATATAAAGCAGCTATGAATTTCCAGTATATTTTTTTCAAAAGCTCGTTTGGTCAATCAAGGTAAGATACTTTTGTGCAAGTGGTTTGTTTCCTTATATTTTTATATTCAGTAATATGCATGAATTACCAGTGGACCTTCGAGTTCTTTATTAAGAGATATGAGATCTCACGAGAATCTAAGATGACCTAAGATGGATGTACACGCTTGGTCACCGATATACTTCATAAGAGAAGAGTGGTATGAAGTGTTATTTTATTGTATATAATTGTGTATGAAAACTGCACGTATCTTATTGGGTATTTTTTGTAAAATACTCACTCTTACAAATTTTTATAGGCTAGTTCGGATCGATTGGAGCTGTGGAGGGATGGTGTAATGGATTGCCAAGGGATTTCGACATACGAAAATATTAAGTTTTACTGTCTTTAAATTTAGTAGTTTTTTAGTAGTTTGTTTTGTTCAATAACGTTAGTATTGAATTTATTAGTTGAGAACGTTTAATTTTTTTTTTAAAGACACGATTTCATGATTCAAAATTGAATTTATGGATGTTTCAATAGTTTGCTTATTAAAAAATGTTATTGTTCCACATTTTAAGTAAATAAAAGTAAATGAAATTTTCTTTGGTAATACCTCAAGATGTATGAAAATTGGGGCGTTGCATCTACCATTATAAATGATGATTTGAGCCCTTCCAATAGTCGATTGACTATCATAGTGTATACTAATTGCAGGTACCGACTTAGGCCAACATAGAATATCTTCCAAGAAGTTACAAAGTCATTCTGCTTCTCCAACTTTTTCCAAAGCAATAAACTCTGATTCTATTGTAGATCGAGCTATACACGTTTTGATGAAAACCACATAACAACGAACACTACGCAACCCACAACTAGATTGATGCAGAACCCAAGAACGTCAATTGAACTTGGTTTTAGATTTGAACCCAACGAGGTGAACCAAAAAACGCAACGATAACAATGATGCATTAAACCCATAGATTACACAATGAAGAACCCACAATCAGATGTTTGAACACCACAAGAATCATATATATCTTGATAAGTTCGGTATGTCCATGGAAGAACACAATTTTTGAAGCAAAGCTTCGAGAGAAAATTCTCTTTAATTTAATTTATGTCAAAACTTAGCCTGCAATGAAATAATAAAATTCCTATTTATACTACACCTAGAAAATATAGGGAAAACATGAATAATTGATAAATATTACAAGAATCTTAACTAAACTAGAATTCTAGCAAAAATAAGAAAATTCGCGTCAAAACAGTTTTCCCGGATTCGAACGGCTTTCAGTATTTTGGTCATATCTTCCTCTCTCGACATTTGATTAAGGTGATTCAAAACGAGTTGGAAATCTTACTTCAAGGGATATAAATATTCTAGAAATACAAATCTTCAAATTCGAACGTATTCTATGCCAAAAATGGGTCTCAAACTAAGATTAAAAATTCGAGTGCTTTCCAACCCNTTGGAAATCTTACTTCAAGGGATATAAATATTCTAGAAATACAAATCTTCAAATTCGAACGTATTCTATGCCAAAAATGGGTCTCAAACTAAGATTAAAAATTCGAGTGCTTTCCAACCCGTTCCAGCTTCGGTCCCCAACATGTTACTTGACCATTGGCTTGTTGTCTTCAATATTATGGACTCCGTTGCTCGAACATGTAAATGATCAGCTTTATCAACTCTTTGAAGTCTCAAACTTGGCTCTACTCTCTCTCCAACAATCATCAAAATCTTGATAAATTTTGGTACACCCCGGATCATATCATACCCTCTCTCTTCAAGAGGATTCGTCCTCGAATCTGTACCTTCAATGCCCAGATTATAACCCTTGCCGCCAATCAATACAAGAACATGAATTGGTCCATCACCTCTAGGATGCAATTTGGACCTCCTTTGAACTCGAACTCGCCACCTTCGATTGTAAACCTAATCACCTTCACCTGGATCAAAGTGTGCTCGCCTCGACTGCTTGATCTTGCAAGTTTGGGATACTCCCATAACACCTCCATCTGATGAATATCCATGCATTCTCCTTGCTTTACTTGGTCCATGCACTTGTAACAATATCACTTCTAATGTACCAATGTTGTCCCTTCGATCATTTTCTTCACTCAGCCCCCTGCATATGAAATTCCTCCAGTACCTTTGACACTCCATCGTCTCCTCGAGAATCACAAAGTCAATTTTTGGCAAATAAGAGAAATTCAATCGAAGCTCAATCTATGGGTCGGGTGGTACTCTAATGGGGTAGTTTGCTGGAATAAAATCTTCGGAAACCTACAACACAGAAATAGCCGAACTAGGGAGGGAATTGTTAGTTTTCACCAAAGCCTCCTCTTCTTCACACTCCTCCTCCTTTTGGTTTACTTCCAACTCCTCTGTCACCTTCGACAATTTCTTTTTGTAGCTCTACTTTCCCTTTTAAAATTTCACGTTCAATTTCTTTTTCACTCTCTTGTGGCATTTCCCCTTTTTCCACAAAATCAACAACCTCACTATTTTCTCTCTTGCTCTTTTGTTCCTCCACGTGATTAGTTTGAATTTAATCAGATCACGAATTTTTGATAACTCACGTTTATAATCCAATTTACCCCCAACATGCTTCCAATTGATGTTCGACTTTCCACTGGATACACATCCCCATCACATCTCCTAGGCTTCTCCCTACTTCCTCATAATATTCTTTAACTCAACCCAATTTTCAATACACCTCTCACCATTCCTCAACCTAGATTTTATTAACTGATCCCACCAAACAATTGCATAATCCACAAATATGTTCACAACCAACTTCAATTTTATTCCCCCAGAGTAATCATAGCATTTAAACACTACTTCTACCTTTTTTTTTCCAATACCAAGTATGCCTCGGGATCGTTCATTCCCTTAAATTGTGGAATTGTCAACTTCCTATGTCTCAAACTCCTATCAACACCGTCCCCAATAAAATTTCTACTCCACCTTTCAAGTCTATCCATTATATTTCCCATANACTCCGCCTTTCAAGTCTATCCATTTTATTTCCCATATCCTCCATATCCACCAACAACCTCTCCAATCGTCGAATCACCCCTTCATTCATATTGACTTAAACTCTAATTGGGATGTGTGAGAATTGAGATTCAAAGACTCAAAAGAAATTTGAACTGGACAAATTTGGTTAGGCTTTTATAAATTCAAGAAAGTGGTTCTTGAATTTGGATTGGAATGAAAGAAACAAATTTTTGGAATTGGATTTGATATTAGGATATTGAACAATTTCCAAGAAATAAAAAAAAAATCGGACTATTCGGATGACTCAAGAATCAATTACAATAATAACAAAACAGATGGAAGTTGATTTGGACTCGAATTGAGCACAAAAAAATTTTGAATTTTTTTTGGATCAAATACTCAATATTACTGGATGCAAGAACGCGAAGAACGAATAACAAAGGAAAACAAAGACTCAAAGAAATAAACAATGATATAACCCGATTAAATTGGAGCCAAAGCTCTGATATCAACTGATGAGAATCACATAGCAACGAACACTACGTAACCTACAACTAGATTGATGCGAAACCCAAGAACGCCAATTGAACCCGATTTTGGATTTGAACCCAACAAGGTGAACCAAAAAACTCAACGATAACGACAATGCATTGAACTCATTGATTACACAATGAATAACCCACGATCGGATGTTTGAATGCTACAAGAATCATTTAGATCGTGATAAGTTCGGTATGTCCATGGAAGAACACAATTTTTGAAGCAAAGTTTCAAGAGAAAATTCTCTTTAATTTAATTCATGTCAAAACTTAGCCTGCAATGAAATAATAAAGTTCCGATTTATACTAAACCTAGAAAAATATAGGGAAAATGTGAATAATAGATAAATATTACAAGAATCTTAGCTAAACTAGAATTCTAGCAAAAATAAGGAAAATCGTGTCAAAACAGTTTTCCCAGATCCGGACAGTTTTCAGTATTTTGATCATATCTTCCTGTCTCGATATCTAATTGAGGTGATTCAAAATGAGTTGAAAATATTACTTCAGGGGCTATACATCTTCTAGAAATACAAATCTTCAAATTCGAACGTATTCTATGTAAAAAATGGGTCTCAAACTGAGATTGAGAATTCGAGTGCTTTCCAACCCGTTCCAACTTCCGTCCCCAACATGTTACTTGACCATTGGCTTGTTATCTTCAATATTATGGACTCCGTTGCTCGAACATGTAAATGACCAGCTTTATTAACTCTTTAAAATCTTGAACTTGGCTCTACTCTCTCTCCAACAATCATCAAAATCTTGATAAATTGTGGCTCACCCTGGATCATATCACGTTTGCTTCGTCAAGTTCCATGATATAACAACTCCACCAATGGGAAATATATAATCACTAGTAGCTTTAGAATCTTTTATATCGAATATCTAATTCACATCACAATATCCTTCTAATGCCGCATGATATATTGTGACGTGTAAATCATAGGTTAAAGTATACTTTTAAGTACCTAAGTACTCTTGTTAAAGCATTCCAATGATCACGGCCTAGATTCTACTATGTTTATTCATAGAAAATGCTATGTCCGGTCGAGTGCAGTTTCTAATATATATAAGACCGTCTATAACCTATGAATACTTTAGTTGTGACACACATTCACACGTATTTCTGACTAAGTGTAATTCATAGGTTAAAGTATACTTTAAGTATTTAAGAACCCTTGTTAAAGCATTCCAATGATCATGGCTTGGATTACTTGCGAATCTACTAAGTTTATTCACAGAAAATACTATGTCCGATCGAGTACAATTTGTAATATACATAAGTCTGTCTATAACCTATGAATACTTTAGTTGTTACACACATTCGCACGTATTTTTGACTAAGTGTAAACTTGTGCCAATGGGGATTTTCGTAGGACTTTCCTTAAGTATATTATACTTTTTAAATATACTCTCAATATAGTGAGATTGAGAAAGTATAATTTTTTCTGATGGTCTATAGATTTTAATCCCTAAAATTACATCAGTCATACCTAAGTCTTTCATGTCAAAATTTTATGTTAACTTTCTCTTGGTATTTAACATTATTCTTTACTTTTATATGGAAAAGTATTATCAAAAAATGATGCATTTCTTGATTCAATTATTGTTCCTTCATGTACATCTTGAATTTCATATTTTATGTACAAGGAAACGATATGCACTACTATTATTAGAGTATTCAATAAATATGCAATCAATCGTTTTAAGACCGATTCTTACTTGTTTAGGCTTATGTACTTCAACTTTAGCCAAATATCCCCACACTTTCAAGTACTAATAGGAGGATGACCTTTCCATAGTTCATATGGAGTTTCTTCCATTTTCTTAAGTGGAATTTTGTTAAGAATGCTATTTGCCGATAGAATAGCTTCCATCCGCAAGTTCTGAGGTAGACCCGAATTTATCAACATTGAGTTCATCATCTTTTTAAGAGTTCGATTTTTGTTCAACAACACCATTTGATTGGGGTGACTAAGGTGTCGTTGTTTGATTGATTCCATGCTCGGAACAATATTCTTCAAATGGTGTCACGTATTCACCACATCTATAATTATGAATACCTTTTATTCATTTACCAAGTTGATTTTCAACTTCAATCTTATAATGTTTAATGGCATCTAAGACTTCGTCTTTACTTCGTAGTAGAAAGACATAATAATAATTTATACAATCATCAATGAAAGTTATAAAGCATTTCTTACCACTTTTAGTTTGAACAAATTTCAAATCACATATATCGCTATGTATTAACTCTAAAGGTGTTGTGTTCCTTTGAATTAGTGAAAAGGTGTTTTGGTCAACTTTGCCTCAACACATACTTCATGCTTATTATTCGGATCAATCTCAAGCGTTAGAATTAAACTTTGATTCGTAAGTTTGCACATAGATTTGGATGTGTCATAATCGACTATGCCATAAACAAGACAATTCAAGTATATAAGTAGAATTCAAAGTTTTATTCATAATATTTTGTTCTAGTACAATTGTAAGAACGTTCATTTTGAACATTCCATCACATAGGTATCATTTATCAACATACATCTTATTCTTAGTTATTACAAACTTATCAGATATGAATAAAAGTTTAAATCAATTTTTGCTAAGTAGAGATCCGAATACAAGATTCTTACGAATGTCTTGTACATGTAGGACATTGTTTATGACGAGTTCTTTACCGAATCTCATTTTCAAAGTAACTTTTCCTTGTCCTTCAATTTCAGAACTTGCAGAATTTTCAATGAAGAGTTGTTCTCCATTTAATTCTTTGTAGTTAGATAATATGGTATTGTCTGCACAAATGTGAAGGGTAGCACTAATATCAACCCATCATACCCTTGAATTCTCAACATTGTTACATTCAGAAACAACCACTAAAAGATTCATCTCTTGTATCCCTTCAGAAATGATATCTCTTTCAACCACATTTGCTTGTACTTCTTCTTAGGCTTTCGACATTTATTAGAGCGATGTCCGGCTTTTTCACAATTGTAACATTTGTCTTTAAACTTCTTGGCATTCTTGGAGATGTCTCTTTTTGATACAATATTGGAGATCTTACATTTCTTGTTGACAACTTTTAAACCAGTTTCAACAAAATTTCTCCAAGTTGAATAATAGATTTCCTTTTAGTGTTTCTGTTGTCTTTCTCGATTATCAAACGGACTATCAATTCCTCCAAATTCATCTGCTTGTGTTTGTACTTAAGATAGTTTTTGACATCTTTCCATATAAGATAGAGGTTCTCAATGATGTCTGCAACTTGGAAGGACTCACGCAATTCCATCTTTTCAGCATGTATGTAAAGTAGAACTTGAAATTCTTGTACTTAACTTATCGCAGTTTTGGAGTCTACCATTTTGCTGTCCAAAAACTTGCCAACAATGAGCTTCTTTGTTCGGCATCATCGGTCTTGTACTTCTTTTCCAACGAATCACATAGATCCTTGGCCAAGTCCATTGTACTATACGCTCCATAAAGTGTATTGTCCAATCCACTTATGATGTAATTTTTACAAAGAAAATCAAAATGCTTCCATGCATCCAATATAATAATCGACTCACGATTTTTTTCTCCTTCTTGTATAGCACGAGCCTTTTCTTTTAGCAATTTTCTCAAATTCAAAGTAGTAAGATAAAACAACATCTTTTGTTGCCATCTTTTAAAATTCATACCTTACACTTTTTAGATTTTTTCCCATGTGGGATGTGAGAGTTTGATAGGTATGGCCAACGGCGGAACCACGTGGTTCTTACCATTTGTTGTTTGACTCGAAGTAGTCTCAACAAGATTTATTTTTGTTATAAACAGAAGTTCAACGCACAAAATAATGAAAGAAAGGAATATCACAAAAAGGCTTATTCTAAAAATAAAGAAAAGATGTCCAATAACAACCACAAACAAATGGATATTGTCTTAAGATTGTTGGAACTTAGTGATGTAAATGGTTGTTTTGACAAGAAAATATTTAATTTATAGGAGCGTAATTAAATTCTAGGAAAAAGGAAAGAAAGGAAGTAAGGAAAAAGAATATAAAGCGAAGATTGCAATCCGAGGCAAGTGGAAACATAAGATCTAGGTGTCACAAACTTTTGTAAAGAAATAGAAGTCAAAATATATCTAGACGAGTTAACTTCCTTACTAACCAGGTTAATCACTTGATCGAGCTAATCACACAATTGACTAGAATTAATTTTGCTTCTAGAAAAGTTTGGGTGAAGAGGGGTGATCTAAGAGATTATGAATTTGATCGTGGTGCTCATGAAGATAAGATTGACGGTATACCTCGTGGGTAGGTTCTTTGGTGCATGTATCTATTATATATTCATGAATGCACACATTTTCATTGTATATTAGGAGTTTACTTTTGCATTATTATTTATTATAAAAATAAAGGGGGGGGGGAGAGAGAGAGATTTTCTTTATTTTTTTGGACATCTTATTTTGCTATCAAGTACTAGTTAGGTTCATAATCAGACAATTAAGGGGATGTTTTCTTCATATTTGGATTTTTAGCTTTAGTTTTGAATTCATTTTGGGTTTTGAGTGTCTATTTTGAGATTGTCTTTTTGTTATTTTGAAAAATTATTTTCGAAAATGAAAAATTTAAACATGTTCTCTCTCTCTCTCTCTCTCTCTCTCTCTCTCTCTCTTATCACTTCGTCTCTCTATTCGGCGCTCCCTACGTTCGTCGGTGCACCTGACTCTCCTGGAGACCTGCGCTTTCGATGATCTTCCTGCGAGCGGTGCTTCCTGTGACTATGTTTTTCGCTATGCTTCCTCGTCTTTTTTTATTTGGTGGTTGGTTTGTGTGCGATGGTTGGGTGCGTGGTGTTCGGTGGTTGGATGAGGAGGTGGTGTGCAATTTGTAGGTTGTAACGGTGGTTGTGGCGATCTACAAGTTCTGCAGGTGGTGGTGGCAATCTGCAGGTGGTGGCGATATTTTTTTATGTTTGGTTGTGGCGGTGGCGATCTACATGTTGAGGCTGTGGCAATGGTGGTTGTACAACGATTTTGGTGATTTTTGTGATGGTGGATCTGGCGGTTGTGTGGTGGCTGTGGTGGTGGTTTTTGTGGTGGTGGCTTTGGTGGCGGATCTAGCGGTTGTGTGACGATGGTGTGGTGCATGCGGTGGTGGTGGTTGGGGTGATGTTGTGGCAGCGACGGTGGTTTTTGTGGGGGTATGGTGTAGGCAGCGATGGTGGTAGTTGCGGTGACGGCTCAGTGCAGGCGGCATTGGTGGTGGTTGGGGTGACATTAAACTAAAAACACTCAAAATGCGTTTTTAAAAAAATTGGCTTGATTTTAACTGAAAACACCCAAAACAACATTTTTGTCATTTTCGATTTTCTTTGTAAATTTTAAACTCATTTTCAGAAATTTATTTTTGAAAATAGGTGAGTAAACGTGTTTTCACTGTTTTGAAAAATCGAAAACAGAAAACGGGCTGAAAACGGAAAAGAGGATAGTCCCTAAATTTCTTTGACAAGTATGCTCTATACTTGGTCTGAGTGAGAGATACAAACTTGATTCATATCTACTCACTTCCATCCGTAGGAACTGATGCATCTCACTCTGTTTCGAAACAATTATCATTTCATCACATCATGATATATATTTTTACAACATTTTATAAAAGAGAGGGTCTGGAACTTTGATTTTCTCATAACTTAATAATTATCCAATAATAATGGTAAGTTAACGTATTCTTACCATGAGATGAATCAAGAAACTGACCAAGCAAATTCCCCAGTACAAATTTAGCACAGTGTTTCAAATAGTGAAATCTTACTTCTTCTCGCCAATCATCAATTTCTGTACATAAAAGCAACAAATTTTTCTGTGAAAGCCAACTAATAAACTCTTCTATTTCATATAGTTAAAAATGGAGGTGATTGATTCTTTCATACTCATATTTGATAATTGAGAATACATCATTTTATACAAGAGTAATGTAGATAGGAATATTCTAGAATAGAACAAAAAACGACTCCTAACTAATTCTACCAGCTGGCCAACAATATTTGATTCCATTCCTAGAAATCAGGAGATGCAATTCCACTGAGGTTTGTTGCTAAATATCGTGAGGTGGTAGCTGATGAATTCTAACTCCTCCCTCAAGGTGGAGTGTGTTTGAGTACTCCAAGCTTGTCCCTAAGCAGTTGAAACCTTGAATGGGACATTGGTTTAGTCAACAAATTTGCTGTCTAATCTGTAGACAGAATGTAATGGATTTTAAGCTTGTTATCAAGTACTTTATCTCTCACAAAATGTACAGCTAATTCTATATGTTTTGTACAAGCATGGTATACATGATTAGAGGCAAGAGCACTTGCACTTAGGCTATCACACCAAATGATTGGAATTTGCTGCTGTGATATTCCCAACTCTTCCAACGGGGACTGAATCCAAGCCACTCTGCAGCACAACTAGCTAGGGCTCTATATTCAGCTTCTGTGCTGGACCTAGCAACCACATGTTGCTTCTTAGAGCACCATGACACCAAGTTTTCTCCAATATATACGCAATACCCTGCAGTATAATGCCTATCATCTAGACAAGAGGCCCAGTCTGAGTCAGCAAAGGCAATAATATCAAGTCTATTATTCCTTTGAATGGTTAGTCCATAAGTTAAAATGTCATTTATGTATCTAAATACCCTCTTAAGTGCCTTCTAGTGAGCAGAAGTTGGTGTCTGAAGGTACTGACTTAGTCTATTTATAGCATAGGTTATATCAAGTCTTGTATGAACAAGATATTGGATAACACCTATTGCACTTCGGTATAGAATAGGATCCTTCATTGCACCTTTTATCTTTAGAGATTGGTTTACCTATAGCCATAGGTGTTAAACTAGGCTTGAGATGCTCGTAGACAAATCTCTTCAGTAATTCTACAGCATATCTAGTTTGCCTCAGGTACAATCCAACATCATCTCTCTTAACTTCAATTCCCAGAAACTGTCTCAGGTTCCCCATGTCCTTAAGTACAAAACTAAAGTTGAGCTTATCGATAAACTCTTGCAACTACTGATTGTTGTTCCCAGTAATCACTATATCATCTACGTATATCAGGGCAAATAAATATCAGTTTTCCTTGCCAAGAAAAATAGTGAGTTTTCAGCCTTAGACTGCCGAAGTTCCACTGCAATAGGGTGTGTTTTAGCTTGTCATTCCAAGCTCGAGGTGCTTGTCTTAAACCATATAGTGCCTTCTTAAGTTTGCACACATAACTTGGATGTTTTTCACTGATAAAACATTATGGTTGGTTCATGTAGACAACTTCATTCAAGCCACTATTCAAAAATGCATTGTTTATGTCTATTTGTCTGATTTGCCAATCTTTTGATACAACCATACTAAGGATAATCCTTAAGGTTGCAGCCTTAACCACAGGGCTGAAAGTTTCACTAAAGTCAACACCGAGGGTTTGGAGAAACCCTTTGGCCACAAGTCTGGCTTTATGCCTTGAAACCTTTCCACTAGAATCAAATTTCAATTTGAATATCCACTTATTTCTAATTACCTTCATCCCAGCTTTAGGTGGAACCAAGGTCTACGTTTCATTCTTCATAAGGGCATTGTATTCCTCTTGCATTAGAGCTCTATCAACACTGATTGGCTCAACTATAGCTAGTTCATCAATTGCCTAACTAGTATAGATTTTAGGCTTGAAAATTCAAGCCTTATTCCTTGTAATCATTTGGTATCTAGAGCTCTAAGCTAGGTTAGTGTCTGGTAAATTCCCTTCTTCTGATGCATTCTGATTATCAGTACTGGGTTGCTGAAATTCTAAAGTCTCATTGTTTGCTACCTGAATTTGCTCATCGCCATTATACTCCATCACCACTTCTCCTTCAACTCCATTACTTACTCCTTCATTACCAAGGTTTGTTGCAGAGGGAACTTCATGTTGTATTGCAGGAGCTATTGTTGTACTTAGATGTATGGTGTCATAGCTTAGGTCAACAAAGGAAAGATAGCTTATTTTTGATGTATCACAGACTTGAGGTTGAGACTGTTTGTTTAGAAACCCTGTTTTGAATGGAAACTCTTGTTCATTGAAAACAACATGTCTGGAAATGTAAATCCTACCACTAGGACTTAGATATTTGTAACCTTTGTGTGAATCACCATAGCCAAGATAAACACATTTTTTAGAGTGAAAACTAAGCATATGCTTCCGATAAGGTCTGGGACATGGAAAACAAGTGTAGCCAAATGTTTTAAATTGATTATAGTCAAAAGTTTTGTCAAATAAAGCTTGGTAGGGTGATTTATGAAGCAGGACTGAGGTATGTAATCTGTTGATCAAATAAGTGGCAGCCTTGAAGGACTCCCACCAGTAAAAGAGTGGCATTTGAGCCTGAGTTAAGAGAGTTAACCCAGTCTCAGTGATGTGCCTACGCTTGCACTCAACCCTTCCATTTTGAACTGAAGTATGAAGGCAGGAATGCCTAAGTTCTATACTGGATTCTAAGGCCAGTTTGGTGAAATTTCTAAATTCACCATCCCAATCTAATTGCACAGATTTAATCTTCCTATCCAACTTGTTTTCTACAAGGTTTTTGGAGTAAGTGAAGGTGGTTAGAGCTTTTAATTTTTGTTTCATTGGGTAAATTTATGTATTATGGTTATCGACAAAAATTATGTAATATCTAAATCCCGTGGTTGAATTTATAAGGGCTGGTCCCCAAACATCAGTATGGATAAGGTCTAATGGATTTGCAGCATGAGAAGTTGAAATGTTAAACGGTAGAGCATGTGATTTTCCAAACTTACATGATTCACAGAAAATTGTGATTTCATTAGCCTTGACAACTTTATTACATGACTTAAAGACTTGACTCATAACATGATTTGAGGGGTGACCTAGCCTTCTATGCCAAAGGTTAAGATCAGACTCTGAAATTTGATTGAGAAGATTTAGCTGTAAAACATTGATAGTTATTTTGATGGTTTAGCTGGAAGAGGGTGCTTTCTAGCTTGAAGTGTGGCAACTGTAGCTTGTACAATCCATTCTTAAGTACCCCTTGCAACATGATCCTCTTTGTTTTGAGATCCTTGACAACACAATAGTTAGAATAAAACTCCATGAATACTCTGTTGTCATTAGTAAGTTGAGAGACACTAATCAAATTTCTTTTGATTGAGGGAACATGTAGTTGTCTATTTAAATTAAGTGCCTTATCATTCTATGTAAAAATTTTACCATTTCCAATGTGAGCAATAGGCAACATATCTCTATTTCCAACAAGTAATTTTTCCTTACCTTCATATCTTTCCATAGCACTCATATTACCTTTATCAGTTGTAACATGATTGCTTGCACTAGAGTCCATGAACCATGCTGGATTCTCAAGACTTTTGGGTGATGCTACATAGGCAGATGGTGCTGAATTGATACTTTGTTGTCTAGGATTAGGTGGTTTGCTTCTCATATATCGTTCATCAAATCTGTTATAACACCAGCTTGCAGAATGATTACTCAGTTTACAGATTTGAGATGGTCCTCTGGCTTCATTTTGCCTGCTATTTGTAAATCTACCTCTCCCCCTTGTTCTGCCTCTATAACTTGGAGATCTACCACTGCTAGTTCCACTAAAACCTCTGCCAAAGCTTGAAACAGTTCTATGTGCCAGCTGTACACTTGACTGGTTAACATTGAGTGAAGTAAAATTGTTTTTGACTTAATTTAGATGTTCTAGTCGACTTTCAAAAGTCATTAATACCGAGGATGGCTCATGCCAGGAGGTAATTTCCCTGCTACTTATTTGAACCACTATAGGTGTGTACTCCTCATCTAAACCTGATAGAACTTGCATAATTAAGTCATTGTGATCAATGACTTTCCCAGTTATTTCAAGGTTGTCATCCAATTGTTTAATAGTGGATAGGTACTGATCCATTGTCATGGATCCTTTCTTAGTTCTTTGCAGTTCACCAATGAGGAATAGCACTCGAGATTTATTCAGTATCCCAAAGCTTTCTTCTACAGCTATCCAGAGTTTGTTTGAGCTAGTGCAGCCCATGACCATCATGGTAATTTTTGGAGTCATGGATGAATACAACCATCCCATAAGTAGCTGATCAACTCATATCCACTTCAGGAAATTTGGATTTTGTGTCATTTCGACTGCTTCTCCCTGGCCAACAGTTGTTTGGGTGGCTAGAAACTCCGATGGACACTCCTTCGTCCCCAATAGGTATCCCTCAAGGTTATGCCCTTTGATTATAGGCATAATCATGTTCTTCCACAACATGAAGTTGTTCCTGTCAAGTTTAACTAAAGGTGTTTAAGTGATGTTCATTCCATATGCTAAGTTCTGGTTAGCTGTAGTTTAGGTAACTGGGGCTGTATTGAATTCTGAAGGATTGGACTGATTGCCGGATCCGGTGTTAGCCATGGATGGCTCTGATACCGAGTTAAAAATGGAGGTGATTGATTCTTTCAAACTCATCTTTGATCATTGAGAATACATCATTTTATACCAGAGTAATGCAGCTAGGAATATTCTAGAATAGAGCAAAAAATGACTCCTAACTAATTCTACCAGCTGGCCAACAATATTTGATTCCATTCCTAGAAATCAAGAGATGCAATTCCACTGAGGTCTGTTGCTAAATATCGTGAGGTGGCAGCTGATAAATTCTAACTCATATTATGTCATCTTCTTGCCTTATCTTCCGTACAACCGCTATTGGCATTTTTTCCTATCTAATAACTTTAAATCAAGATTGAGATTATTGGTGAGCAAACCTATCTCAAAGTAAATGTCATTATGAGGCTACTTAGTATATACAATTATTCATTTTTCATCACATTAGCTGTCCTTATCCCTAGGGGTAGACCCAACCAAAGCTCAGTGCAGGGATACAATTATTCATTTTTAATCACATTGGTGATCCCTATCCTATCGCCTCAGTGGTTTATGACAGAATAGGAAGTTAGAAGCACGGCCAACACAATTACATGGAAAATGATCTTGACTTGGAGAGACGCATTAAACTGCTGTCAATTGTTAATGTCAATCATCAAATCCAAGTAATTTTGGTTTGAACAGAAGATGTAAGATGCAACGAATGTAAATTACAGCAGTAGCATGCAATATATTACAAGGGACATGTGATGTGATTACGCCATCCATCCAACAGTAAAAAATCATTCCCCAAAGGTAAAAAGATAAAATGACCACAAATCCGGGGAGTCAAGAGTTCAAGCTGGTGCATCAGCTGGCAACGACACTGCCTTGACAACATAAATGGGATCTCACACTTTGATAGTCTTCCCCTTTCCTTGAGTGCAGGATTCGGTACATACCGAATTCTGTCCAAAATATACCTGCAACATTGAATTGTTCGAGTTTAATAACAGAAGTAGCTAGAAAAAAGAAGTAACACGAAAGCATTCAAATCAAAACTTACTTTCCTCTGATGTTTCCTATTCGGAAACAAGATTTCATCAGAACAGAATTTTCTTAAGAGTCTCAGTAGGCTCCAGACTTGCTACTGTAGTTTCTTGATTGATTGTGGGGACCTAAAATAATTAGAAGCTTTTTAGAACGTGATCATATCGTAGCATATAAAAGATTATGGCAAACATGGTGTTAAATTAAAGGAACTTTGCAAACTGCTTAATTTCTTTTCTGAACGTCGTTATTGTAGCTCTCATAGTTTCTTCTTGTTAGCTTATTTCCAGTGTATTCATGACTCATGCGGGATTCACAAAACCACGTCGGGCACATTACTCATTGGAGTTCGCTATGAAACGTTTATTTATACGTATGGCAAAAAGATCAGCATTAAATTTGAGCAATTCATACAAATGAAATTAGTCAACCTAGATTATAAGAAACAATGAATTTATTCACAGGCAAGTCAATATAATGCTACTACTTACTGTGTGTGTATAGTTAAAGAACAGAATCCCTCATCACTGGAAATCCAGTTCCCTTTGATCTTAATATTTAAGCAGTCCAAACTCCATTTTCTCACAACTATGATCAATGGATATTGAAACATCATAAACACTTTCATAGGATATTAAAACATTTATTAAAAATTTACACAGTGTTATTAATCTTGAACAGCTGCCTAGTTTGGCACTGTTGATCTAAATTTCCAGTATCATCACTCAATTTCAGTTGGAAAAAACCCAAGGTCAGGAATTGGTTTTCAGATTTTATTCTCAATCCTCTGGTAGTGGCTACGGTTTATTCAATGGTAACAATGTAGAACATATAATGCTATTAGAATTTGGGTGTGACCCGAATTCTTTTGTTAATGTGTTTGAAGTAATTGAATTCTAATTGAAGTGCACGTCATGAAGAATTCAAGTTTGGAATGCTATTGGAGTCATAAGAAGATCAAATTTCAATGATAATTAGGAGTTTGACTTGAAGGAAGATTTTTGGATGGAAAAATACA
>CAIGRS010105176.1:0-12394 GCA_903798395.1 Fraxinus floribunda | reverse complement strand
TTTCTTGTTTTCAAAAACGGATTTTCGAAAATGAAAAAGAGAACGCGTTTTCGCTGTTTTGAAAAATTGAAAGCAGAAAACGGCTTGAAAACGGTAAAGACAACAGGCTTAAATTCTCCCTAAATAAATCTCAGAAAATAAAAAGTTTGCAGACATGAGGGGTGCAAAGGTAAATTGCTCTAAATAAAATCGTAAACGTGGGCACTGCGATTATTTGGACCTGACTTCTTTTGATTCATCGGCACTTTGTGTAGAGGTGAGAAAGGGGATCCACACTCGAATAATCCACCTCGTAGAATAATTTCGTCTTATTGATTACTGATCCAGGTTGTCGCGCCTTGCGATCTGTTCAATTTCGACCCAATACTATAGCTCATTCATTTGCTGGAGTATTTTTATTTGATGATTTGATTTTTGTTTAGTCCGACGACTAAGTGTTTTTTAGGTTACTCAGGAGGAAGATGAATATAATTGCTGCGGCACTATGGACGGCGCTGCTCCTTGCGGCATATGTGTTCCCCTTGGGACTTGCTTTCCCATCCACGGTCCCCGCCATGCTATGGTCGCCTCATCTAGATCCGTATGCCTCCCTCCTATCGTTTTAAGAATTATATATTGTTTAGATGCTTCGCGCTAGAATGGAATTAAGCATGAGATACTTCACCCATTTGTTCTATTAAGTTTTTAGCTATTGAAATTGGTCTGAATCTGGGCAAGAACGGACCTCGATTTCTTGAGAACTGCCGTGTCTATTATGCCCTTCACTCGAATTTGTAAAAACACGTTCTGGGGGGGAGTTTGTGTTGATAAATGTCTTATTTAGCTTATGTACTGTGCTTTATCATCATACCCTCTGAAAATTTAGTTCTCATCTGGAACTATAACAATTAAGGAAGCTAAGATTTTGATTGTGTTGACATTACTTAGATGGTTGTAGACTAAGGAATTCTAAAGACTTTTAATTATCGAGTTAGAAGATTCTCGGAGGAGGAATCAACCCTAAATCATCAAATTATGAACAGTAAATCATGGGTGCTGGTACCAGGTTTGTAAGTAATTAAAAATCTGTGTCTACCTAATGTTCCATCTTGTCATGCTCTTCCCTAGTGGGTGACTTGCAACTTTGATCTACAATTGGGTTTTAAGATCAAAATATCTAGCTCAAAGCTTGTAATCGTGAAGCAACTTTCTGATACTTTATCCTGTTAGTTTTTATGTGGAACATTCGACTTGGTGTTCGGAACTTTATTTTTTGAGTTTTTATGCAAGCAGGTTATGTTATTTACTACTGAAAATAATCTAATTACTAATACTTGACTATATACCTTACCATACCTATTTCACTGAAAGTAGTATCTATAACTATCTGCAGCTTTATGAAGTTAAATAAGTTGACACGGTCACTGTGGCTTAGGTTTAGGATACGGGAGTTATACAGTAAGATATTGACAGAGGTCATGTACTCATTTTCCATAAATACTAACTACTACTCATAGTCCAGCTTATTAATAATCGAATTAAAAACTAAAATACGTGCTTCCATGTATTTTTGAATCACTTGAGCACAAGTTTTGGAAGGTCATTTATCTCGTCCTTAAGAATGGATCATCATTAACTTGAAGCAGAGAAAAGGGTTTAATTTACCCTAATCCTTTGATCATTTGATTTCATGCTAAGGAAAAAAAAAAAAAGAATATAGAACGCAGAAACGAGGTTCTTTGTTGGAGTAGGATAGTGGTGCCTGTTAATGAAGAAGATGGGTGTTGATTGTGAATGATTCCACAATTTACAAGAGAGAGGGTCATACAGAGAGCAAATTGGTTGGGTTTGAGAATCAGTTTTGGCAATTATAAGAGAGAAGAAGAACTAAGGAGATGAAGGAGAAATAATTTTAGAAGAGAAAATCATAACTTGATTCTGAACAATAATTTATTATCCTGAAATTATGGGATTGCGTGATTATCTATAGAGTCAGTAGGCTTCTTCAACTAGAATAAGGGATATACTTCATAAAATAACACTTATAATTTAGGTTCGTCAGACTGTCTTAGACAACTTAGCATACCAAATGTGAATCATGCATCACTGACTAACTTGGATGCATGGAACAGAACTATGTCCTTGTTATTGCAAATTGAATTTTACCAAAAATAGTCTTGACAACTTAAAATCTCTAGTGAAAAAATTTAAAAACAAACTACACTAAACCTCATCTCGGCATGCACCTGTTACTATGCCTTGCATGCCTCCATATTTGAACTTGTAAATTTGAATATATAATATTATTGCATATGTTACAGATTATCTGGCAGAATGAAAGAAGTCGTCGATTACAGAATCCTATCCCCAGGAGACCTAGCCAACTCTGTGATGACTGAAGGGGGATGGTCGGACTTCCTGGTATTTCCCAGTCTCTTACTTCAGCTTTTGGCCACATTTTGACCTTTTTTTCATACTTTATTCTAACAGCTACTTGTTTATTTGCAAGCATAAGTAAATTAGAGAGAATATGAGATTGCTTCTATTCTTTGATCACCTTTGGTTCCACATTAATTCAATTAAAAGAAAAATCTTATATTGGTTTATTCTTTTTAGTGCATGAGAGAGGAAGCTCTGCCAGCTCTGGATCTTGCACTTATTTTTGTAGGAAAACAGGTAGGAACTCTTCGTTTCTCTTGTTGTTCTAGAAACCAAGTAATTGATATCTGCTTCGTGCTCTCCAGATCCTAAAATAAAAATGAAAAATTACTTGAGAATCATATCTTGTCCATTTGCGCATATTAATTATCTATCTCCATGCAAGGAAGGTGGTGACCAAGTTCTTAAATCCTCTTTGCATGAGCAATGTACCTTCAAGTTATATGTGGGGCCAATGTGTTTTCCAAATATCTAAAAACCCACTCCAAGTGTGGTCCTATATTCCTTTACAAAACTATATTGTTTGCTTGAGTGAGGGATAATGGAGAATCTTCTCTCTTGCACTGTGGGAAAGCTGAAGAAATACTTAACAATGAGGGTATAAGTGAAAATTAAATTGGAGAAACGAGATTCACATTGCATAGAATACGAAAATATGCTTAACAAATTGTAAAACAAAGTGCATATGTTACGCTCATCATCAGTCAAAATAACTTCATTTCGATTTTTATATGCCACCATATTTCTATTTTGCATTCTTAAATGTATTTTCCAATACATGAGAACCATATTACATCATTGATTGTAAACTCTTTACATAACAATTATATTTGAACGCCATACCAGAGCGAAAGAAAAATTTAACTGCTACAGATGCAATGGAGAATGTTGAAAGTGAAATGTAGTGGAATTTGGTTTCCAAAAACTTCGTATTTGTAGACTCAGATTAGGGGGAAAAAATTCGAAATTTGAATTCTAATTTCGAATTTGATAGCACCCTGTATGATAAAAGGTGCCATCATCTCTGCATGGCTCAAAAGCAACCATGCAAACTACTCTCCTAGGTCGGCTCTTCAGGCGAGGACGAGCTCGGTTCACGAGTCGTTGGTGAGTTGGCGAGTGGCTCACATGAGTAATTTGCTGCTCGGCTCGCGCCCATAGCTTGCCCCGCTAAACACCCTACAAGAAAATTAGTAGTTTTACTATTTAGTCTATTGAAGAGAGTTGTTATTAACATAGGCAAAATTATAGTTCATATTTACGAAATTACATTCCTGGTATTAATGGGGCAGGGGTACATCTAGAGGTAGAGGTAATGACATAATAAAACCCTTGGTTTAATCTTGAAAATGCTAGATGATGGAGTAGATAAGAAGAGGAGGATCCATGTAGCCAGGACATACATATTTATAGAATAAGGCTATGTTTTGACAGCATTCTTTCTTCTGGTGATCAAAATACATTTTGTCATGTGCAGTTGCAGTCTCTGGATATATCTGGATCCAAAAATTCAGACCCAGCACTTGTGGACCTGCTCAAGGTAGCAATTTGGATAGTTTACTTCATATTTGGGATCTTTGGTTAGGGTCTAAGAATATCATGGCGGTGCTACTTTTTTTTACCAGTTAGAAGATATCATTTGAAACATCTCAATTGTTTTCTGTGTTCTTCTATGGATAGGCTTCTTTTTCAAACGCCAGCTTCTCTGTGGCCTTCCCCTATGTATCTCCACCAGAGAAGAAAGTGGCAATGGAAAGCTCTTTGATTTCAGAATTTGCAGATGCTTGCCATAATAATTTCCGGCTCAGTAATATTGCTTTTCTGGAGTCATGTTCTGTAGAGGGTGAAAAGTTTGACAAAATTGCAGATGTTCATTCAGTACATGTAAATGTCAACAATGATGCCATTATTATTATTATTATTTTTTGGCCTCGAGAATATTTGTTCTTATAGAATACCGGGTGTTATATTACTTTGATAGGACTACCTGCTATCGACAATGGATAAGAAATCTGATAGAGGAACAAATCTGATTGTGATTTGCCATGGAGGTTCCCATTCTACGCTAGATTCTGATCAGCCTCATTCTGAGGGTATGTTATATGACACCTTAGCCACGAGGGATCATAATCTTTTTTTGTAATATGAAAACTTTTCATGAACTTAACTGCTATTGGGGCCTGAGAGTCATGAGTTTTGTCAAATATGCAGGCCAAATTCTCTCTGAACTTCTCAATTCTGTGGAGCAGATAGGTGCAAAATACACAGCTCTATATGTCTCTGATCCTTTTAGGTCTATTCAGTACCCTTCACACCGGGAACTAGAAAGCTTTCTTGCTGAAAGTACTTTTGGAAATGGATCATCAAATTCAACAGTGTGTGATGGAGTTTGTCAGATTAAGTCCTCTCTTCTGGAGGGGATTCTAGTGGTAAGTCAAGCCTATCTTATATTAGAGAAATTGAGGCCAGAGAGTTGGATAATATGGAGCTATCTTTTTGTTTATTTATCTGTATATTTATCATTATAATTACTATTATCATTATCATCATTATTATTTCTGTGTGGGGGTGGGGTGGGATTAAAATTTCACTCTCGTAACTTTTAACCGTTGCAGTATCTGTTCATATATTTTATCAGGCGATGCTGATATACTTTCATAATATGGTTATTATTCTCAAATCTAAGCTCATTGTAATGTTTCAGGGCATTGTTTTGCTAATAATTCTGATATCGGGACTTTGCTGTATGATGGGAATCGATACTCCAACAAGGTTTGAGACCCCTCACGATTCTTAATCAAATATCGCCAAGAGAGATTTTTGTTTTCAGTGGTGGTTATTTGCACTTTAGTATTTGTAGTAGGTAGCCTTGTATTATTTATTTACTAGTAACACATGCAACTTTCCAACAATGTACTTGTTTACAAGTAGTGTGATGTTCAATAATAAAATTGGTATTTTGTGTTTTGCCGAATATGGTAGTATTGGATTCTGATATTCGATGATGGATGAATTTATTTGTTTCGGTCGATATTCTCCCAGACATTTCATTGTTGCTGCAGTGAATAAAAAATAATATTATTTATTTTCCATTCATTGTTTCCATTTCAATTTTGACGTTTACTTTAATTAGTAATTCATTCGAAAAATAGTTCTGAGCCAACATCATCTCACAGGAAAAAAATTTCACTTAAATATTAAATTGTTACTTGTCACTTCTATTACACCATTTTCTAACGCGTTAAGGACGCAAAACCTTGTGTATCTTTTTTGTGTGAGCTCTAGCAGTTTGAAGGTAAGTGCACTCGTTAAGAATTCTAGGCTATGACGAGATTAAGATATGACTTTAGCTTTTTGTTATTGACTAGTCGTTGACACGTGTGTTGCACGAATTTTGTATTTGTTGTGTTTTTATTTGTGTAGAAATTGTAGATATTAAAAAAAAAAAAATAGTTTAAGATATATTGGATTATTCAAAAGTCTTGGGAGTATATTATTTCATTGCTAATGCTCCATCTAATAAATTGAAAACATCACGTGTATATAGAACATGTATATTGGATTACTGCACAAAGAAACTTACCAAAAATAAATTGAAAACATCACGTGTATATAGAACATGACAGTACATGATAATATACGCGTTTGACATACATAAAGATTGTAAGTTTACATGCGTAAAAAAATATTTGATTCATTAAATAATAAAGCATGCATTGAAAAATGAAAATGTATAGCAAAGTTGTAAAAGGATATCATGCAGCATTTACAAATTAAAACCAATGAGTTAGGATGGAACTTACATTTGTATGCTAAGACAACGAATAATTTTTGCACTGTCATTTCTGCTTCTTCTCTTGATTGTTTATAAATGTTGAGATTTGAGTATACAATAAATATTGAAATAATTGCATTAAATAAACTAAAACACATATCTGACCCCTAAAAAAATGCGAAACATATCCATGAGTTTTTTCTAGCTGGCAAAAAACATATCCTACACTCCTGTGTGTTGTACAATCACCCAAAAAAACTATCAACTCTCAATTCTTAGGAACTGGACAAATGCCACTGAAGAATGAAACAAATTAAATGCTAACAAATGGATAAATCCAATTCTCTGAAAGTGAATGAATCAAATAACTAAATGCTTGATCATTTAATGGTTCCAAAAGAATGCATGTGAAGTTCATCTAAAAGTTCTAGCCATATATGATAAATAAAACATGTTATGATTAAATGTCTCTATAAAAATTTAGAAAATCAGTTTTTCCTAATCAAGACAGTAGTAATAAATAATTAAAAGGGCATTTCTTTCATAAAATCAAAGCGTTAAAAGAAAATAATTATATACTATATCAAGAGAGAGGTCTTAAACTTCGGAGGATAAGAAGAAATGAAAGAAAAAATGGTTGATTCAATAAGCCCATTACAGTGCATCTTTTGCCTGCAACACCACCGCCATCTACTGCCTAAAAAAAATATAAGGTATCAAATGGATAGTCTTGAACATGAATACATAATTAACAATTTGAGCCTCAATTGCCAAGTTATTCAAGAGCCAATCTTTAATTCAGATGAAATTGATAGCTTAAAAGGCATTACTTGGCTCGAGATCTTACTCAACGAGCTGAAAAATCAATTACAGTAAAATCAGCATAAACAATTACCTCTCCAACTGTATCAGCATTATCCAAGGACAAACACATGGTTTCTTTAATATGGCTTCTTCTAAAATCAACACATGTAGCATGTCCTCAAATTCATCTCTTTGGTTATTAGTCAATGCTCGCTCAACTGTAAAAAGCATAGGATGCAATCCTTGTAATGAACATACCGAATTATGCAAAATAAGTAATCGTTCAAAATAAGATATAGGACCATACTCTAGTGAAAAGCATACGAACTGGAAAAGTATCTTACAACTTGATAAGCACATCAAAAAGAGCACTTGGACCCAGAGGAACATGCATAACATGACTTCTATCATTATTATTCACAGCAGCAACCAGTGCCTCAAGTTTCTTGGGCTTTCCCTCATTTTTCTCACCAAAGTTAACAACGTCAAGAGCCACACTTTTTCAATTTCCTTCCAATCATCTCCAACTCCTTGTCATATTTCACGAGACTAAAATCACTAGGAAAGAAAATGAGAATTGGGCCTCACTGTCCTGAGCTATAGCCCAAGTCAGCCAAGCCCTAAATCTACCTCCGTGTGAACCCATAGCTTGTACTTACTTTTAACAAACAACTTTTTAAAAAAATCACTTTCCATGAAATCTATTCTCAAAAAATCTCTACAAAATAGGGGTCAAGTCTATTAATTCCCATACACTTGATTTAACTTTCATGCAAAATTTAAAAATTGAATTCAGAAGAAATAGATGAATACTAAAGAACAAATCGATTACGTTTGATTAGTTATTTTTAATTTCAATTTTGTAAAACATTCAAAACTATGTCATTTGATAATTTCTGGTGTAGATTGTACAAAGAGATTTTAATATAAGTGCTAGATGATTTAAGAGTATCTCTAAAGCAGCTGAAATTGGTTAAATATTGTGTCACATGATCAAAGATAGACTATGTTTAAAAACTCTTTCCAATGTTAGCTAACAAAACACGGTTAAGTTGACACTATGCACTAAAAATAAAAAATATGCAGAGCTCTATCTAGATTCAGAGCTCTATTAGACGGAATGACATGATATCTAAATTTAGAAGCTTTGTTAAACTGAATGACTTGACAGAATAATATTTTCTTTTCTAATATAGATTTATATCCATATTTAGATGTGATTTTATTTTTAATTTTTAAAAAATAGAAGGACATGTAAATGGCAATCCACAAAATCCATTGGAGGTGCTAAGTCAAAATAATATTTATTTAATATTTTGATGATAATATTGACCTAGCTAAAATCATATCCACCCTCTCTATTATATTATATAGTTGATAGTGCAAATCTGAGTAGAAAACTCCAGTTACAAAGCTAATTTGATACTCAATGCCTCG
The DNA here is from genome assembly GCA_903798395.1 of Fraxinus floribunda. Classification (NCBI taxonomy): domain Eukaryota; kingdom Viridiplantae; phylum Streptophyta; class Magnoliopsida; order Lamiales; family Oleaceae; genus Fraxinus; species Fraxinus floribunda. The sequence continues at coordinate 3,960 of CAIGRS010105176.1, read as the reverse complement.
AATGGGTGAAAACATGCTAGTCATGTCCTCCGAAAACAAGTCTTTGAATTCCTACAACAAAGAAGTAGCCAAATTAGGAAGGGGTATTTTAGATTTCTCAAAGTTGATGAGTGATTCCTTATAAACCAATAAGATCATAGGTTGGTTCTCAACTATTGTCATCTTCAACTCGCTCCATTTTGCGAAGAAATTCACTTTCTACTTTTCTCTCTTCTCAAAAGACTTATTTTCTTTTTTCTCTTGTGGCTTTACTCTTTTTTCTCTAAATTAGCTACCTCACTATTTTTTCTCTTGCTCTCGTGTTGTGAAAGATCAATCTCACTCTCTTTTTCTTTCATTCTTTTATCTTTTTCACTTTTCAATTTGATTTGATTTTCATAAAAAAATTTTGGTGTTAACAACGCAAGAGTAATAAATCTCTAATCTTTACTAAATCTGTACTTATTTTTCTACCCATCATGCATCACATTTCTATCATATTGCCTGGCCTTTGCAACAAAATATATCCGAAATGCATAGGAACTACATCACACATGTCTTTCTCCAAGTCATCCACTTTGATTTGAGAACTAAGAGCTCGCCTAGTAACCAATAGCTCTCCCACTACATACTCCACTTTCTCACCATCACTACCACCCTCCAATTCCGGCATATCATCATACCCACACTCACTGTCACTCACCACTTCTCCACTATCTTGCAAGATCAACGCAATTTTGTTTGGACATTGAGAATCAATGTGTCCTAATCCCCAGCACCTAAAGTATTTGATATCTCGATTCCTAGAAGGTTGAGAGTCCGCCTTGGGTGTAATATTGCCAGAAACTTCATCTTCCCTTCGGTAGCTCAATTCTACTCTTTGAAACAACCTCATCACCTCTATTACTATCCTACTTCGGTTTCCAAGAAGGGTTAGAATCTGATGGATATCTAGCTGCCCCCTTCCTCTTCAATTGTCTCTTTACCTTCATAGCTACATATGGCACATCCTTGAACTCCACATAATGTTGTAATTCTACCACATTAGCTATCTCCCTATTCAAACAATTCAAAAATCGGGTCATGGTGACCTCTCGATCCTCCTCAACATTCGCTCTAATCATGATAATTTACATCCCTTTGTGATAATCCACTCTCTTAGATCCTTGGTAAAGGCTTTTTAGTTGGATTGGATGATTCAAAAGACGAAGAACACAAAAAATGAAGATAAAGACTCAAACAAAAAAATATATAACTTTTATTTTTGGAGCCTAAGCTCTGATACCAATTATACGAACCCATGTAGCTACAATTGCTACGTGAGTTCGCATCAGACATACACCTTTAGCTTTGTGAAAGAAATCCTCTCGTGAGTTTTGTAACATGATCTTATCTGTAGGACAAAATCCTACAAATCGTAAAATGTAGGCAAATTGTATAAATATACTTGTTGAAAATAAATCATAATAGAAGATATGTAAATAGGAATAAAGGAAGGGTGGTGGATACTTGGATCGTGCGTAGATTTGTAGAAGAGGATAACTGGAATGAGCGGGTAAAGCAAATGGCATAGTTGGTGGACAGTTGGACGGTATGGGACAGATCCTCCAACATGTAGATGTAGGAATGCCATGGCTTCTCCATGGTCTGATCTAACGGTGGTCGTGGCAACGGTGGAGGAGGTTCCTCTTCTCCCATCTCAATTCTGTATCTCCTTCTTCTCTCGTGTTAGATGACATACATGTAATTATTTTATATTTTATTCAGCCATGTAAATTGGGTTTTCATGAGACTTTTCTAACATATAAAACAAATCATCAATAATTTTGCTGAAATAATTACATAAATGATAAAACATAAAGCCCCATCTAGATTCAATTGTTTAAAAATGTATTTTATCAAAATTTATTTTCAATTATACATTTTTTCATAAAATAATATTACATGTAAATTCAAAATTTCTCGCTATTTTTTAACCACATATTTTCAAAAAATGTTATTTCAAAATATATTTTCTCCCAAAATCTCATTTTAATGGAGCCCAAACAAGGACACAATATAGAATAATGTTACAAGATAATAATTAGCCTCTGTTTGATCTAAATTATTGTAGAATTAGAATGAAAAATATAGCCGTTATTGGGGCCCGCATAAGAGATAAAAATTTTGAATTTAAATGTTGATGTGATTGATAACGATCATATTTTTCATTTTAATGAAATAGTAATGTAGATCAAACGGGACCTTAATGTTTATTAGTCCTAAATGAAAATTTTCTCTCACAATTATTACTTTTTAAACTAAAAAAAATGAAGTAAAACCCAAACAGAGACCTTACATAAGAAATATAATCAGTCATATTTAGCCCATGTTTGACTTTATTTAAATTAAAATTTTTTAATTCTCATATTCATTTTCAATCACACATTTACATAATAAAATATTTAGTACAAAAATTCAAATTTTTTCATACTTTTCAACTGCACATTCATCAAAAAATTCAATATTTAAAGTATTATTTTTCTCCAATTTTATTACTATCATCATCATCATTATTATGCCATCAAACATGGGATTAATTACACCATATAGTAATTGCAACTAACATTCTTAATATTTGTTTATTATAGCACTTATACCCCTAACGATTTTTTATGTCATTCTTATTTTCAAACTTTTTCATTAGTTAATGCATTTTGTATTTGATAATAATTTTATGTTCAAAAGTCCATTGAAATAACGTAAAATAACTTATTTTTTCATCATATTTTTAATAAATAAATAAATAAAAAGTGCAATTTTTTTTTCCCTTTATTTCAAAGTATGAAAATAAAATATTTTGACATAAATTATCATCAAAGATAGGACGTACTAAACAATGGAAGGTTCAAAATAAGAATTCGCTGAAAAGGGTTAAGGAAATAATTGTTATGAACGAATATTAAGAAACTTAATTATAATTAAAATATATTGTTGCAAATAAAATTTGTGATTGTAATGTAACCGCCAATCATTTTTTTCCTCAGAACCGATTGCCTTTATCTTTCAAAGGACGAATCCAAAAATGGCTGGATTGGTTTGTCTTTTTTTTTTTCTTCATTATTTTCCAAATATGTTTTCCTTTTCTTTTAATCACACAATTTTCAATAAAATAATATTATACGTAAATTTAAATTTTTTCCTCATTTTTTAACCACACATTATCTTTCAATCTACTATTAAAAAATATATACTTGCAATAAAATGTGGCTCAAATAAGCTCACATCAGGATTAAATTGAAACGAGTAATTATATTTACACAACAATTTTTATTTTGTACACTAGTCTTTACTCATTATAGCACTTATATTTTTAACGAATTTTTATGTCATTCTTATTCTCAAACTTTTCATTAGTTAACACATTTTGTATTTGATAATAGTTTTATGTTCAAAAGTTCGTTAAAATGGCTTAAAGAGTTTGTTTGGTTTAGATTTTTTGGATGAAGAATTGATTTTGAATAGTGATATGATGAGAAATGTGTGGTTGAAAAAGAAGAAAAAAATATTGATGTGATTTAAAATATTATTTTATTGAAGAATGTGTGGTTGAAAAATGAGAATTGATTTACTGTAAAATTGAAAAATTCAAACCAAACAGGCCCAAAACAACTTATTCCCCCTCCATTTTTTAAAAAATAAATAAATGAAAAATGCGAAAAAAATATTTTCCTTCGTTTCAATGTATGAAAACAAAATATTTTGATATAATTATTATCAACGACGAAAAAATGTTACGAAAATAATTGCTACATTGAGCAAAGATTGAGGAGTTTAAATGTAATTAAAATATGGTATCCTACTTAAATAAAAAAGTGACTTTGATGGCACTATTCATAAGCCATATAGCCAAGCCATATTTCGAGTGAGCCGGCTAGCCGAGCCATTTCTCTCTACCTCCTTTTCTCCTACTTATCCTACATTAATAAAAGAGCCATTTTG
>CAIGRS010105149.1:0-10177 GCA_903798395.1 Fraxinus floribunda | reverse complement strand
TTCCTGTCAGGGGTGACTGTGCCAACGCAGACACAATATTCTCGTGTGCTGGAACTGTCATGCTTTTGTTTTCGACCACGTTCCATAGCTCCAGAGACTACACCATCAAGTGAAAAAGAGAACATTACATAATTTGCATACTTGAGGGATAAGCAGCAACAAAAATGCTTAGATATAAAAATTAAGAACAAATAGAGAAGCAATTCAACGAAAGAAAGTACAAGCTTTAGGGTGCATGTAAACGTTATTAGGAGCCTTAACAACGTGGATAACTTTACAGGTAATCCGATTTGAAACCCCAGACTAAAGGATTACATTTGCAATAGATCTTAAACCCCCATACTCTATTTTCTTTCCTCTGTCCAGATCCGAAACATAATCAAGCAATGTTCACATCAGGTCCAATACAATTTTTTAAGCTTAAGCCGAATGAAAGATATCTAATTCCAAAAAAGTTGGCCTGAAAATTTTCTTGGAACACGACTTTAAATGACATGAAGATAAAGAAATGGGATAAGCTCAGATGACAAAACCGAGTTAAATATATAGAAAAAGGTTCAGTTATCACAGCAAATACAGAAAAGGAGAACTCGTGTAATGATGTGGGGTCAGTCACCAAGTAATATACAATCATCAATGCGGATGCAGTTTCTATGAGAGAGAGAGAGAGAGAGAGAGAGAGTTACCCTCAATCCACCAATAACAAAGATAGACGAATAAGTTGGATGAAAAACAAAAGAATGGAATTGGTTCCCATTGGCGTTGAGCTCATGAGTGCACTCTCCAGACCCCAATGACCAAACCTTAATGCAGTCCTCACTGACGGAAGCCAACAGACTGCCGTTGAGATCCCAGCAAAGGTAGTTCACAACACTAGAATGTCCCTAAGAACGCAACAAAATTTTCTAGTTAAACTTTATACGTATTCCAAACATCATTTGCACAAAATATCTTCAAATGATATGAATCGAATACTTTTTGACTCCTCAACGATTATCAGTACGAAATTGTGAATGTACAAACCTGGAATGAATGTATTTGCCTGTCAGTTTCGACATCAAAGATGGACACCACTTTGTCTGATGCTGCCGCCAACATCTGTCCAGTTATTGGGTGAAATCTAACTTGTGCACCGCCTCCTTGCTATTTCAGACAATCAGTAAAATTAACATTCAAATTATAAAACGGAACTTCAAGAAAAAACTGATGAAATTGAAGGCAAAAGTAAAAAATCCAAAATCAGTAATGTCTACCTTGGAAACTCGAGCGCACGAGAATGGACTGATATTCCAATAGCGAATTTCATTGTTACTATCACAAAAACAAAACAGATCATTCTTCTTGGGGTGGAAATCAAGGGACATAACATGGGAAGTATGCCCTGTATACGCTTGCAGACAACAACTTGGCTGCAAATAAAATTTATATCAGTTAAGTACTAAGTAATGGCAAAATAAAAATGCAGATGTCAATATAGGTTTGTTTTATCAAGCATGTAGAGTTCTGAATTTTTTAACTGGAGTGGGCTTAGCCATGAGAATTAAGCGTCTGTGAGTGACCAATCCAACATGCACATATCTATATCTATTTTGAGTAAATTTTCAGGCAGAAGGTCAGAGCAATCATTACATTAGCTGCATCCCACAATCTGACAGACTTGTCTAATGAAGCTGTCGCAAGTTGACTTGTATTGGGCCGGAAGCGGACATCTGTAATTAAGTGCTGATGTTCTTCTGCAGTGGCTTCCGTTTGCAGAGTATCCATGTTCCAAAGAACAGCCTGATGCATGTAAATAGAATATATACTGATGACTACAAAGGCAAACCCTTTAAATCACTAGTGAAGTTAATCTTGTAAAGCATCATTTTTTAATTGTACAATTAAACTCGAAGCAGTAATGAAACAGTAAAACAAATTTGTAGTATCCTATAAAGAATAAAAATGAAGAATGAAGTTTGACTGTTTGCTCATAAAGTCATCAGACGCATTAAACCTTTTTGTCATGACCAGCACTAGCCAACAACTTTCCATCTGAAGAAAAATGACAACATGTCACTTTATTTCTTGTCCGTATACAACCAACCTCTCCAAAGGAAAAACCTAAAATGAAGAAATAATGCATAAAAATAACATCTTGTCCGTAACAGCAGCTAAACGAAGAAAAAACAGATTCCACATGCACACACACAAGTGACTGAAGACCACCTTTAGAAGTTTCTGGTTTGTGCTCACTTAGAGCCTGTTTCAGAGAGCCATAGATATTCCCATCTCCATCATGCGACAAAAATGATTCCACATTGTCTTCCAGGGAACCAACATCTCCAAAATTCTCCAAGTCATCCTGCACAAAAAATATTTGCAGAACTTCGATTTCCATGAGATAAGTCCATGCATACCAGCTTACCAGAATCAACTGAGTTCAAGTAAGCTCATAAGGATCCATGTCTCTGGCACAAGTTCATGAATGCCAATTTAACACGACAGTTTTCCAGAAAATCAACTACAAGCTAAGCCTTCTACAATAAACTAGGATAAACTACAGGAATCCTTCTTCATCATTATATTCGACTAGAGCTACTTTTCAGAAAGTTATAATACAAAAAAATATACTAGTATATACATTAAATATAGATGAGTAACTATAGAAACCAATACAAATTGTCTGCATGAAGATTTTGAACACCACCAAGTTTATTATGTCATCGAGAAAATTATTGTAATATGAAGCAACAAAGTACAAATGGCAAACATATATCAAAATGCATACATACCAACTGATTGGTAGATGATGCAATTCCAATTGTTCCCTCTGCACCATACATCATCATACTTTTGGACACATCTCCAGGTGTATGTGTTGATGCTGGTGAGCTCGGAGAAGGGCCTGCTGTATTTCCAGTACCTGTACTATTGGCAGGTCCAGATGAAGAGTGCTGTTTCCTTTTCCTGTTATTCTGTTTCACATAAAAGAGCGCGCAAGATCAAAATATAAATTCACGCAAAGAAAATGGGAATCTTGAAGAGGGGACAACTCAATACAATGTAGCAATGCTTGTAAAGAAACACAGGAGGAATGAATAAATAAATTACAACACATACGGATTACTGCTCTTGCATACAAAGCTTTTCCTAAACTTCATTAGAACCAACCTGTTGCAATTGCTGTTGCTGCTGTTGCAACTGATCATGTTGTTGAGAGGATGACTGCTGCATTTGGGCGATCTTCATCTAATCAAAATGGTATATAATTAGTTGCAGGCATCTTAGAGCAACTTGTTATGAATAACTATCTGCAATTGATAACTGAAAAGGGTTTCCCATTCCGTCAATATGAGTGCAACATATTTATTATTTACACTATACCGTTAGGACTTAGGAGCTTGTCAAGTCCGCATATTTGAGGTGCAATAGATACAGTTTTTATGTTTCACTCTTTCAACTTGAAAAGAGAACGAAAGACAAATCCAGCTTTCCTAATATCCATCGTTATTATTTTATTCAAATAAATTAGAAATCTTGGGACAATATCAGGTCTCTAATTCACCTCAAAACGGAGAGGATTCAAAACTATTTAGAAGGCATGAAAAGCCAGTGAATAAATCATCAAACAAAGCAAAATCAAATGTCTAAGCAAACAAACATATGTAGGGGTAAATGTCACACTCATGAGTAATTAGAAGTAGCAGAATACTATTTTCAATTAAGAGATAGAAAGTAAATGCCTGAAGGTTGATTCTCATAATTACTATCTTAAACGAAGGTGTAGGAAATAAATTACTAAAGAAAATTTAGGAACCAACTTTTTCCACAACTCATAATATACAGCAATGTCACTGTTGAGTAGATTAGCACCCTATAATTCCCCGACCTTTCTTCTTTTCTTGGTTTTCAGGGAAGGGGTGAGGGTAGCACAAGACCCAACCCAGTTTGATTGGGGCAAAATCTTAATACAAACTAAGGCGTATACAAGAACTTCAATAAATTTCAGGGACAGTCGCAACCTTTAGTGAATTTGATTGCCCTGGAGAGCATATAGATCCATCATTTCTTGGAGGTTGACCATCTTTTGAATTAAAATTACCCCGAGGTAATCCTCCAAATCCATAGTTAGGTGAAGTAAGGTTTCCTTGTGCATGATCTAGCTCTTGATGTTGTTGTGATGCCAAAAGAAACTGATTTTGTGTTTGTAGATTGGGCTTTTGAACTTGTAAACCCAAACTTGGCCGTAATTGGTCAATACCCTGCATGACAAGGTAAGCACAGTTGTCAAGAATTCATCTCCTTCACAATATATGCATCCTCAAATGAGTATAATAGATGATTAAAGCCATAAGAAACTCACTGTTAATGGCCAGCCCTTCAGCGGAAGTCCCGTGACACCTTGATTCAACCCTGAGAAGATGAGAGAAATTATATGATAACATTACCATATCGCAGTAGAATTCTATCTAAACCATGATAATCTGAGGATAACAAAAATAAGTGCTAGATTCTAGAGCTCCAACTGATACTGCAATCAAAAGGACGGGAAACATTATATAACCGCACGTTTTTTAACATATATTCTCATAGAAATTCATTTTGGCATAGCATTTAATTTACTTAATATATCTTTAAACACGAGAAGAATATTAAACTACTTAGGTGTATCAAGAATAGAAAGTTCTATAATTCATTATGCATGGTTGACCATTCAAATCGACTTTTTTTTTTTCTTCTTATCTTCTTATCTTTTTTATTTTTTGTTGGGGTGGGGCGAGATGAAGCTGGTGGGGTGTTGAAAGGGTGTTATTATAACACTTGAAGAACTGTAAACGACATAGAAAATACTAACCACACTCGTGGTGGTACAGATGATAACAAAGTATTATAATTTCAAAGCAAGTAAATTTGGTTTATACATTTATACTTTAAAGTCCAATGTCAAGTGAAATTAGAAGGCAGGAGACAAATGCAAGATCCTGCCAATTCTGAAAGTTATATTCTCTGGCTAGAACACCATGAGGTGCTTATTACCTTTAAGACCAAACAAAAAAGTAATTAAGCACTTGCAGGTCACAATCAGAGAATTCAGATTTATTGGCGAAGACGGATTAATTTAGAAATCAGATTCATGTCAAAATAGTACTAAAAGTTTGTACATTGAGTAGCTTTATTATACATGATCTATATATTTACATGCATATTCTGATCAATTTCTGTGAACTTTTTTGCTAGCCCACACCCTATATTTCTTAGTGTCAACACAGCCCCGTTCAGCCATATTGTATTAGGCTTCAAGACCATGCTATAGTTACCCAAATAATTCACACACTACCCTTTCCGTAGAAGAACTAGCTCAGAGAACATTCAGACTTACCTGCACCAAGTCCAGACTTTGGTTGAAGAACTGCCTGACCATAAATTGATGAGGCATCCACAGGCAGAGATTTCTGAGTTGCGCCCAAGTTAACTTCCGCTTTAATGTCCTACAAAATTCAGAAAAGTACAGACTTGAGCTTGGTAATGGAAACAAAAGAAACCAAGGCAAAGAAGCCAACAAAATAAATGGTTTTAGCAGTTACAGTGGGCAGTTGAGACCGTCCTTGCATTTGCTGCAACGTAACAGACATGCTCCCAGAATTCCCTTGAATCAACTGTCTGGATCAATTACGAAAACAATTATAATTCAGTTCAATAATGCAAACTCCGATGCAATACCTATTATTCAAATCAGACAAATAAAGGTTTTGTTGTACCCTTGTTGATTGGTTGCAGACTTGAGAAGGGCCATCCTATTAGCATCAATAATAGCTGGACTTGTATCTGAGTTCATCGAATGAGGATGTTTCATACGTTCTTCATACATTTTCATAGCCAATACACTAGCGGATGGCTGCCCCATCATTCCTTCAGAATTCATGTTATTCATGGGGCCACCAAGGGAAGGCTGATTAGGATCTCTACGCTGTAACTGGGCATTCCGCTGCTGCATGAGTTGCATCTGTTGCATTTGCAGCTGCTGCTGGTGTTCTCTTGATTTAATTTGTTGCGTCTTTTGTAGAATTCAAAGTGCAACGGAAAAATAAAAGATTAAACGCATTGGACATGCAAAATAAAAAATGTAAATTTAGATCAAAGAAATGACGACTTCCATAGCCCTAAATAGAACTGCAGAAATTTAATACACCTCTATGTAAGCTGCAGCTGACTCAGAATGTTTCTCGTTTGTTCTTGCAATGAAGATGTCCCAAAAGACAGACCACCACTCAAAAAGAAATCCTCCAGGCGCATCAATAGCTACAAGAAAAAAAGTTACAGATATTCTCACTATAATCTATCACACGTGTTTTCTGAAAACCGTGAAGCAGAAGACAGCCCAGTCCGCAGATTAATTGTTCACATTTATGATTTAACTCATCAAAATTGATAGCATGACAAATACATCACATAAAATGGAGAAAAGCCCTCACCTACAGGATCTGTAGCAACTTTCCCTTCTGTCATGAAAGCTTTGGCGGAGTTATGCAATTTTCTTTTCAACAAATAGTCGTGAATGTAGACATCAAGCCTGTCCAAAAATATCAAAATTAGAAATTTGCTTCAGCAGCAGGATCACTTTATCTTACTTTTAATCTTTGTCGTGCTGTCAGGAGAATGTGGCAAACTTAAAATGACATATTGGCTTGATTTCAACTCATAAGTTCGATATTAAGTCTTATTTAGACGATGGCAACAACACCTATTTTCTGTATTATCTTAGCTGGCAACTCTCTTTTTATTTATTCAACCAATTCTCCTTGTCTTGGTTGCCCAGGGATTGTTGTTTCCACAGTACCGCCACTCCACCTAAAAAAGAAAAACCTACTTTCTATCTTCCTGCCTTCATTGACATAATTAAACAAGGGACCTCAGGCAAGGCAACTAAAACGATATATAAAATGAATAGGGTGAAAGAGTCTGTTGGTTTCCTTTCTTAATTTATATTATATAAAAATAAATAAAACAAGTGAAAAGTGAAAGGAAAAAATAAAAAAAAGTGAATCCGATATAGTATTACAAACTAAACAGTGTTAAATTCATACATTTTATCTGCTTCCCAGTTACTCTGCGCCATGGTTTATTACTCCCAACACTCACTCCACAATGTGCTACAGTCAGTCTCAGTCACTGCGCTTTCACTGAAATCATGGCCAATTACAAGATAACGAAATTTGATCAGAAAACTGCCAATAAAATAAAAAATAATAAGAAGAAGAAGAACAAATTCACAAAACCCTAAATAACAAAATTCTCGGCACCAAACTTACCAGCCGGAGAGATCAAGTCCTGAATTGATTATTCAAGCAAGATCTCCGCATCAAGACCCCTAGTTCAAATTATAAACAGAAAAAACAAGAGAAGTTAGGCAAATTCACATAATCAAAACAAGATCTTTATCAATAAATCCAGTTCCGCAAATTTAGCTTCTAAGCTCAGTTTCAATAGTCCACAATTCTTAAACTTTTAGTTAATTATCAAATAAATCTTTTTTATCTCTAAAAATTCAAATCGAAATGGAGTACTCCTATCAAAATACATATAAAGATTGCGATTTTCAGTTCAATCAATCTCTATTCATTCAACGAACATCACAGTACTAGCATTCTTACAGAAATTCGAGTGTATATATATATAACGTATTCTCACGAATTGTCCAATTTTACCGAAAATTATTCGAGAAAAACTCTGATAGAGCAAAGAAAATGCAAATTAAAGTGAAGTAAATAACTCAACTTGAACACTGAAGAGACAAGGAAACAGAGCAAGAAAATATCGGCCATGCGAAAGCTAAAACATAGCTGGAAAAGTGGCCAGGTAGGGATCCGAACCTGAGCTGTAGAATCGAGGTTTATGTAGTGCGTAGGCTCGCCCTTTGGCTCGTGACCGAATTTAAAGCGTTTTTTGCTGATATAGGTTCGGATTTGAGTGTCGGAAAGGTCGTGGTGGGGCTCTAGAGTTACAGGTCGTGACACCACCGGCTGAGCTGGACACGTGTTGGATTTTAAATCGATTTAACTGTTCAGGTCACTTTCCAAGGTAGTAACACTATTTGTGTAACACGAATTTAGGTGACAATTGAATTGACACCGGATGATAAATTTATGGGTGAGTATACAGGTACATTTGAGTGTCTATCGGGGTGTTTATAATGGACATTCGAATGTACAAGTAGATTATTCCTAAATTTATTTAAATACAAATTCAAATGATTCATTTAATGATAAATTTATTTAAATTTAAATTCAAATGATTCATTTAATTAAACTTATTAAGTGTGATTATATAAATTGGTCTTTTAACACTAATAGTACTAGATAACATTATTCTTTCCCAAAAAAAATAAATAAATAAATAAAAATAGTGTCAGTATAACTAATACGCGTTTAGCCCATTTTTGATTTGAATAAAAATTAATTTTTTAGTAAATTTGAATAAAAATTAATATAATATGTGACTAAATAAAAATAACGAATCTCATAAAATTTATAGTAAAAAATGAATTTTTAAAAATAGGAGCAAACAATAACTTAATAAACCATTAAGCAAAATAACTTAAAGAAGAGAAAAATACAATTTTATTTTAACTAAATATAAGTAAGAAGAGTGTTAAATCAAATGGTTTTTTAATTTTGATTACTGCAGGGTGTGTTTGAGCCACATTATTTTGGAAGAATGTATTTTAAAATAGTAGATTGATAGAAAATACATGGTTGAAAAAGAATGAAAAATACTATTTATTGAAAAATGTGTAGTTAAAAATAAGTAGAATAATGAAAATGAAAATTTAAATGTGGCTCAAACATGTACTTAAAGTAAGAGTGCGATAGACGACATTAGTTAGACAACGAGTCCAACACAATCCCTGCTTGACTTTTAAGCGATTTAATTGTCAGAAATAAATAGTAATTATCAAAAGAATAAGAGTAAAGTCATTTAATTCCACTTTTTATTTAATCTATCATTTACAGTCACCTAAATTGTGTTTGTAACTCCAGTGGAGATGAATAACATTACTTAAAGAATAATGTTATTCATCCTCACTGGAGTTGGACCCCAATCTATGTAGCAATTACATGGTATTAAATGATAAACTCAATTAAATGAATCATTTGACTTTACATTTTAATGGATCTATCATTTAATGATGTAATTGCCACATAAACTGGGGTTCAACCCCAATGGGATAAATAACATTACTCTTATCAAAACATTTTATTGGATCTCTCTCTCTCTCTCCCCTATTTTTATTTTTTAAAGTTATATGTTTAATAAAGCATTGTGCAAATAAACTAAAAGAAGGGGAAAAATAAACAATTTTGTTTGATATGTATATGTTATCCCATATTTATAAGTAACATGAGTTTTTCTGTTTGATTGCAACGACTTCCATAAAAAAATGTCACATCCGAGAAAAATGAATTTCACTTTGGTCGTTTGATTGCAACGTGGAAATGGAAACCGAATTTCAAAGTACAACCACTTTAAGGTGCAATTTTTTTTTTTTTTGTTTTCATGGAAAGCGAATTCCTATGTATTTTGTGAATTTTTATTTTCCAACTAACATGAAATTGAAATTTATTTCCACCTTTGCCTATCAAACGGATTACTTGATAGAAAAATTGATATAGCTTGTTGCACTTCCATCTCGAGTCATATGGGTGTCATGTTGACTATCGTAAAATTAAGGTTTTTAGTGTTCGTTCATATTCATGCATTACAAACACTCGTTGAGGCGACATCGAACACAACAGGAGTGGGATCCCTGCGAAGGCCCATAGCAACATTTCTTCACCACGCAAATTTTTCCCTAGACTAGTAACGTAAGTAGATGTTAGAGACTAGAATTTGGAGAGATTATTGTTACACCTTCACCTTGTGTGTGAATCCACGTGGACGACATATAGGATCACACATGTCCATGTTGTCCCTTCAGTTCGGCTAGAAATGGATTAGAACTCGTAGGGTTGTCCAACACCTCAGAGAGCTCGGCATACTTTCATCTGAGGTGAAATATAGATCTTTGAACAAATATTTATCGCTACCTCGTGGTACTGTCCAAAGCCATAGGCTCAACTTGACCCAAACTCGTCAAGAGAGAGGCAAGCCTCCAAGCAGAGGAGTTTATGTACACCTAACTGTTGGGAATCTACTTATG
>CAIGRS010105081.1:0-10886 GCA_903798395.1 Fraxinus floribunda | reverse complement strand
AATTTATTCTTTATTGGTCACGTACCAACCAATTTATTGGTCACAATCAACAAAATATTTGTGATCACCACCACAGAAACCACCACCCGCCGCCAACACAAAAACCACAGAAACCACCACCAACACAACACCAACACCACAGAAAACAACCACCCGTCGCCAACACCATAGAAACCACCACCCGCTGCCAACACCAACACCACAGAAAATACCCCCACCGCCAACGTCAACACCACAGAAACCACCGCAGCCGCCAACTCACCGCGCAACAGTAGCACCTCGCGACAGCCACCATCGCCTACCACAAATCCACCATTACCGCCCAAAAACTCCACCACAACATTGCCTCATTTTTTCCTCAACCTACACTCGTACTAAACTATCATAACAACCACTGCTAAAAAGCCTTGACGCCGCTTGCATCACCATCCTCCATGCACTCGGCTCGCATCGTTGTGCACCCCCTGCTAAACACAACCACCTTCTGTGGACGCCCTCATAGAACCACTGCGATTTCTAGAGGATGGATGGATGGGTGTCATCACTACAACTTCTGATCACCTCTTCGTTCACGGATCGCTACACTGCAGCACGTTTCTTCGTTCACGAATCGTTGCAGCCGCAGTGGTCCGAAGATTTGAAGGAGAAGGGAGGGAGCGGTGGTGCCAGTGGTGATGGTGCAGCGGGTGGCGACTCATGGATAGAGAGAGAGAGAGAGAGAGAGAGGGGAGAGAAAACGGGTTAGGGTGAGAGAGGGAGAGGGAATAATTAGGGTAGAATTTGTGTAGGATTGATTTAAATAAAAATTAATTCAAAAATTATTAATTAAAACCTAATTTATGTAATTATAAAATTGATTCTGTATTTTTGAAAATGGTAACTTAAAAACAGGTGAGGCTGTAATTTCCTCTTAATAAAAAATGGCACGTTGTTTGGGCCTTTGTTCTGTAAATGTTTTTGGACCGCAAGTAGGATCATTGGCCCAAAATGAAGTGTTAGTCTTTAAAATGTTCTGGTCAAAAACTTGTCATTCTTTTGGCCCAAAATGACATGTTGATTTTTGAAGGGTATATTAACTGAATGTATTTTAGAAATTTTAAAAAAAAATACGAATATTTTATGAAAAATTGATAATTCTGATATTGTAAAATATTTATAATTTTTAGCATTCTTATGAATTGAAAATATTGAATTATTATGTGCTGAAATTATTTTATCGAATGAATAGTTCATTCTTTTTATGCATACAATTTGAATTATTCATATTTGTTAATATTACATGCAATTTGTATATAAAGAAATTTTTTAGAATGATTTTAAATGTCTAGTGATCCATATACAATTAAGTAATTAGAGATTAGCCACAACATCTATAATTACACAAGTATATATTAAGAGGTTTAGGATCCCGTAGGAAAATGACATTTATTGTAATTAATTTGATATAATAGATTTTACCCTGCAAGAATCTTTATTATATTTATGTGACTAATTAGGATAAAATATCATATTATATTTCTTAATTTACCCTCATGAATTAAGAAAATGAACATAATTATTTATGTGACTAATTAGGATAAAATATCATATTATATTTCTTAATTTACACTCATGAATTCAGAAAATGAACATAATTTGATAGTCTTATAGTAAAGTTAGGCGGATCTAATTGAAGTTTTTATTTCACTAGATTCATAATTAAATTTTTGTTCATGATTTACATTAGTAAAACATGACATGGATTTATTAGTCTCAAATTTATGTAACGTAAGCATGTATATTTAAATTCTTATGCAACCTACGAATTTTTCTGATATTGAACATGAAATTCTCAAACTAAAAGGGGACAACTATAAGATATGAAAGAAGAGAATTCTCCTTTATTTTGGGTGCATAAAAATCGATTATGCTATCAAGAATGACAAACCGACTATTATTGTGACTAGCACTCCAAAAGAAAATGCTCTTTACGAACAATGGGAGAGATATAATAATTAGCATGATGTTCATGAATACTAAAATCTGAGATGGTATTCCAGGTTGTATGGATCAACATTACAATGTCAAGATGTTACTGAAGGCTATTGATAAACAATTTGTGACTTCAGATAAAACACTTGCTAGCACTATGGTAATGAATTTTTCATTCTTAAGGCTCACTAGTGTGAGAGGTGTGCATGAGCACATCATGCTAATAAAAACATTGCGGCTTAGATGAAAACTCTTGAGAATGAAATGTTTGATTCCTTCCTTTTACACAACATACTAAACACTCTTCCATAGTAATATGGACCCTTCAAGATTTCTTATAACCCGCATAAATACGAATAGTCAATCAATGAACTTTGACCATATGTGTTTAATAAGAAGGAACGCTGGCTATGAAAATTGGTAAGAGTTCATTATTGGTAACACGTGAGAAAGACCAAAACTAAGTGAAGAATCATAACCAAGCCAAGCAAAAGGGATAAGGTAAAATACCACCCCCAAGGTGAAATAGAAAAGGAAAATAAGTACAGTTGTTCTGTAAAAAGAATGGATACATGAAGAATGATTGCACCAAAATTCTGAAATGGCTTGAGAACAAAGGTCATTCAATCTCTCTTGTTTGTTATGAATCTAATATGTTTGATGCTAATCATAATACATGGTGTATTAATTCTGGTGCTACAATCCATATTTACCTAAGATAGTTATTGGGAAGTGAGCAAAGCGTCTTATCAGGAAACAAAATGGGTTAACATGTGGAGGCTATTGGAACATGCAGCTTAGTTTTAATAATGGATATGTTCTAAAATTCGAAAAGACCTTTTATGTTCCAAACTTTTCTATAAATTTGATTTCAGTTTCAAGACTTGTGCCTTTGGGATATTCTTTTAGTTTCAGATACATCTTTAAGTTTATTTTATAAATTTGATCTTGTTGGAAATAGTATTTTGTCTAATGGTCTTTTCTCTATTAATTTACAAAATAATGTTGATAATAATGTTATCCATGTTCACATTGGTAATAAAAGTTGTATCATAAATGAAGATTCCTCTACTTTGTGGCACAGATATTGGGACATGTCTCCATATATAGAATTAAGAGATCAGTAAATGACGAAGTGCTTTGTGCTTCGGATTTTGAAACTTGTGTGAACTACATTAAGGGAAAGCAGATTAAAAAGTCAAAGAAAGGTGCCAGAGGAGTACCGACATCTTGGAGATCATACATTAAATATTTGTTATCCAGACATGGACATTCATGGTCCAAAATACTTCATTTCCTTTATAGATGATTATTTACAATACATATCTTTACTTGCTTCATAACAAGAGAGAAGCATTGGATGCCTTCAATGTTTTCAAGGCACAAGTAGAGAAACATTATGGCAGGCAAAATAAAGATAGTGAGAACAAATAAGGTGGATAATATTATGGTAGATACACTGAAAATGGACAATCATCTAGTCCATTTGCAAAGTTTCTTGAAGTTAATGGGATAGTTGCCCAATACACTATGCTTAGTTCTTCAAACCAAAATGATGTATTAGAAAAAAGAAACCAAACATTATTGGACATGGTGAGAAGTATACTTAGTAGCTCCAAGGTTCCTAAATCCTTGTGGACTGAAGCTCTTAAAATGGTTGTATATATATTGAATCGAGTTCCAACTAAGGTTGTCCCAAAGACACCATTTGAACAGTAGAAAAGTTGGAAACTAAGTTTACGACATATGCATGTCTGGGGATGCCTGTTTGAAGTATTTATAATCCATAAGAGAAGAAACTGGACATAAGGACTATTAGTGGATATTTCATTGGATATATCAAAAGGTCTAAGGGTTATAGATTTTACTGACCATCTCACAACACTAGGATTGTAGAATCAAAGAATGTAATGTTTCTTAAGAATAACTTCATCAGTGAGAGAGACCAATTTCAGAAAATAGTCTCTAGAAGATATCAACTTTCTACATCAAGTGAAAGATTGGTTATTATCTACAAACTTCTTTGGTTCAAACTGGTGTTGTACAACCGATTGATGAAGTTCCACAACTGATGATTATAGTTATGTAGATCAAGTTGATCACGATATGCTAAAATAGTTGAACAACTAGTTTGACAACATGGCCCCCAAGAAAATGTTGAACCAACATTAAGAAGGCCTATAAGAGAAAAAAATCTACAATTTCAGACGACTATGTTGTCTATCTATAAGGATTGGACCATAACTTTGGAGCAAAAAATGATCATGAAATGTCTTCATATGCCATGAATTGCAAAGTATCCAATTTATGGTATAATACTATGAAAGATGAAAATATTTTATGGCATCAGTCAAAGTTTGGGATCTTGTCAAGTTTCCTAATGTTGCCAGGGTCATAGAGTATAAATGAGTCTTTAAGATAAGGAAAGACTCCTTAGGCAACATTGAGAGATATAAAGCAAGACTCCTAGCCAAATGACTTACTCAAAATTAAGGAATCAACTACAAGGATGCCTTTTCAATTGTATCCAAGAAAGACTTGTTCAAGTGAATGAAATCAACAATTTTATTTTATTGCTCTTAAAATCAAAGTACAGCAATGGAGTATTTATAGAAGGAAGACGACGACAAACTAAAACAAACTAACAAACTATTCTTATTACAAAGGAGGACCTAAGCTATGTAAAATGATCAATTAGGTCCTTGAGGAATAATTTGTACATCCCCCCCTCAAGTTGGATATTGATGGAAGTCCATCAAACCCAACTTGGAAAGTAAGAACTTGAATTGAGGAGATGGAAAAGACTTTGTGAACACATCTGCAGCCTGATCATTGGAAGAAACATGCTGCGGATGAATGAGACCAGCCTTGTACTGATTACGAACCACATGGCAATCGATATCAAGGTGTTTCGTGCGTTCATGGAAAACTGGATTAGCACTAATATGGAGAGCAGCTTGGTTGTCACAACAGAGAGGAATTGGAAGACTTAGGGCGATGCAAAAATCCTGAAGAAGATATGTGATCCATTGAATTTCACAAACAGTTGCAGCTATACTTCGACTGTCTGCTGCTTCTTTGATTTCCAGGAGATAAGAGCTCCATCTAAAAAAATGCAATAACCAGTCAAGGACTTCCTAGAGTCTAGGCATGAGGCCCAATCTGCATCACAATAAGCTGCAAGTTTGAAATTGTTGGAGGAAGGGAAGAAAAGGCCTATCGACATAGTCCCTTTGATATACTTCAGTAAGTGCAAAGCAGATTCCCAGTATGACACGGTTGGTGAATTAACAAATTGACTTAGTTGCTAAACTGCATAAGATAGATCTGGTTTGGTAAGATTGAGATAGAGTAATCTACCTACAAGCCTCCTATGCTGATCAACTTTTTTATAAGAGGCAGCATCAGCTGTAAACTTATGACCTTTAGGCAGTGGGATATCCACAGGTTTTGATCCCATCAAACCAGCATCATTGATAATGTCCATAACGTATTTCCTTTGGCTGAGGTACATACCTTCTGAACAACGTGCTATTTCTATCCCCAAGAAATATTTAGCAAGTCCTAAATCATTTATGGTAAAGTTTGTGTCAAGAAAGTGCTTGACCTTTTGAATTTCATTGTCATCTGTTCCAGTGATGAGTACATCATCCACATATACAAGAAGGGCTAGTATGATCTAAATGGAGAATGAAGAGGCAATTATCATGTGTAGACTCTGTGAAACCATACAGTTGTAAGTGCTTACAGAATTCTGAATTCCATTGACGACTAGCTTGCTTTAAACCATAAAGCGACCTTTTTAGTTTACACACGTCTCCTTTATTAAGTTTTTTTGTATCCTTCTGGAGGCCACAGGTAAAGTTCTTCTTCCACAAAACCGTGCAAGAAGGCATTATTGATGTCCAGCTGGAATATGGGCCAATTCTTTGCAGATGAAATGGAAAAAAAAACATCCTGATTGTCACTGATTTTGCTACAGGTGAGAAGCTGTCAACATAATCAACACCAGCCACCTGATTATACCCCTTTGCCACTAGCCTGGCTTTACATCTGTCTAAGCTCCCATTAGGTTTCAGTTTAGCTTTATAAACCCATTTTGATCCAATAGGATTCTTTCCTTGAGGCAGTGGAACAATTTCCCAGGTCTGATTTTTTTTCCAATGCTTCAATCTCATTCTCCATAGCTTGAATCCATTCAGTCTTTGTGCTGGCGTCTTTATAAGATTTTGGTTCTTGGATTGTAGATATATTAGCCAAAAAATGACAATAGTTAGGTTTAAATTTTGGAGATTTATGGAAAGGATAGGTATTTGGTGTATGAGAAGAAGATTTTGATGTTATGGAAAAATGATCAGATATGGGAATGGAAGAAGAGTATAACAAATTGCTCACAAAGTCTTGTATCCATGTTGGTGCAATTTTTGGTCTGGTACTTTTTCTAGTTTGAGGAAAGGTCTGATGATGAATTATTTAGTTTGAGGAGGAATTTATGGAATCATCTGATTGATTGACCTTTTTCTGACTGAGATGATAAGTAGCAGCAGGTTGGTTAATATCAGGACAACTATCAAAGGAAGGTTGAGCAACATTTTGGTTTTCAAGATGAGAGGTCACTGGTGGACCTTCTTCAGATGACATATCAAGCATAGGTATAGGTATATGAGGTTGGGAGTTAGGGACCCCTTTGTAGGGAAAGACATCCTCGTGGAAAATAACATCTCTAGACACAAAAATCTGTTTATTTATGAGATCATACAACTTAAAACCCTTTTGCCCTGTGCTGTAACCTAGCAAAACACACTTAAAACTCCATGGTGCAAACTTCTCTTTGAAAGGTTTTGTGTTAGTAGCATAACATAAGCATCCAAAAACTTTTAAATTTTGATAAGTGGGCATTCTTTTATGTAAAATCTCATAGGGTGTTTTCCAAATTAGTATGGCAGTGGGCAGCTTATTTATAATTGCGTTGCCATTAAAATCGATTCTCCCCAAAAATGTTTTGGCAAGTTTGACTGAAACATTTGAGGCGTGTATGGACAACTCTTTCGATGATGAATCCCGTTTTCAGCCAAAAAACTTTACAACTCAAAATTTGTAAACTCTGTTCCATTATCAGTTCTCAAACACTTTATGTTTCTTTCAAATTAGGTTTTAACCATTTTGTACAAATTCTTCAAAGTAATGAGAACTTGTGTCTTATGTTTGATTAAAAAAGTCCAAGTGCACCTACTAAAATCATCTACCACTGTCAAAAAATAATGTGCTCCACAAATAGACCTATATTTATACGGTCCCCATAAGTCCACATGTAAAATGTCAAATATGTATGATGTTTTTATATCACAGCTAGAAAAAGATAATCTATGTTGTTTAGAGAAGGAACAAATGTCACAAGGAGAAAAGATCTCTTTGTTGAAAGGACTCAACATTTGTAAGTGTTGCATACATTTCCAGAAGCATGCCCTAGCCTTTTATGCCAAAGATAACTGACTCGCCTTTGGTTTTATTACAATCAACAAGAGGGGAATTATTTGAAGAGGAAATATTATGGGCAATGGAAATGAAAGACTCAATGGTAGAAGCACAGAATGAGGTCTCCTCAAGTATATATAAGTTCTTTATCGACCTTCCTACAGCTAGTATCTTCTCAGTCAAGAGGTCCTGCAAAAGGCAATGATCCTTCATGAAAATGAATTTCGGATTTAAAGTTGTTGTTAACCTACTCACTGACAAGAGATTGAATCTGAAGGTAGGAATATGAAGAGTGTCTGTGAGGACGAGGTTGTCATGTAAATGAACATTTCCAAAATGTTTAACAAAATTCATAGTGCCATCAGGTAGGAAAACAGGAATGGTTTTGTTAGCTGGTATAGGATTTTTTAATGATGAAATGTCATTGCACATGTNTGTTAACCTACTCACTGACAAGAGATTGAATCTGAAGGTAGGAATATGAAGAGTGTCTGTGAGGACGAGGTTGTCATGTAAATGAACATTTCCAAAATGTTTAACAAAATTCATAGTGCCATCAGGTAGGAAAACAGGAATGGTTTTGTTAGCTGGTATAGGATTTTTTAATGATGAAATGTCATTGCACATGTGGTTAAAGGCTCTAGTATCTACAATCCATGACTTAGATCCTATTAAGCTGGAAGCACTTAGAGCATAATTAAATTCAAGTTTAAGAGTTGAACCTACGAATTTGTCTATATGAGCAAAATTCACATTGCTTCCAGTGCTAGTTCCCTTTTCATTCACCATCTTCCTGAGTTCACGTTTGATAATTTCTGAAATGTTCATGTTCTTGTATTGATCTTCAATTCCTCCAGTACTTACTTCATTTCCCATCTCAAGTGGGGAATCTGCCATATATGCAGTGAACTTCCCCCCAGCCTTTTTTTTTTTGCTCACTCAGTTGTTTGAACCAATCCGAATATCCAATCAACTTAAAACAAAACTCTCTGATATGTCCTGTGGTGTTACAATGTGTGCAAAATTGATTCCTCTTTTCTTCTTTACTCATATCAAACTTTCTACCATATCCTCTGCCTCCTCCAACCTTTTTATACCCCTGAGCTTTAACATTCATAGCAATGACTTCACTATGTTCTCCATAAGAGATCTGAATCTCTCTCTGTTTTTCCACTTTTTGGATCATGGAATAGGCCTTATTGACTGGTGGCAAAAGATCCATAACTGAGATCTGGCTTCGAGTGTGTTCATATTCATCATTCAGTCCCATGAGAAACTGCATAAGCCTATTTAACGAAGTCATTTCTGATACTGGCTTAGCTGAATCACAAGTGCATCCAGGTATAGGCATTAAGACGGTTAATTCATCCCACAGTCTCTTTAATTTTGTGTAATATTCTGAAATAGACATATTACCTTGTGAGATAGAACTGATTTCTCGCTGGATTTGATATAGCATAGGACCATTACAAGTTCCAAATCTCTCTTCAATCTCCATCCATAATTCCCTAGCAGTGCTGGCGTATAGAAAGGCTTCAACAATCTCTTTAGAGATAGAGTTCAGTAGCCACGAAGTAATCATATAGTTAACTCTCAGCCATTTTTCATAGTTCGGCGAAGTCTTCTCAGGTATTTCAACACTACCGTCAATAAGCCCTAACTTTATCTTAACTCCAAGGGAAATTTTTACAGATCTGCTCCACGCCAAAAAATTCTTACCAGTCAAAGGCGTTGTAACTAATGTCATTCCTGGATGATCTGAGCTATGAAGGAACAATGGATCTGAAGTATTCATTTCAATCTGCCTTTCATTTCCTTAATTCGTCTGGTTATTCCTTAATTCTGCAGGAAGCAGATCTGTATTTCGATTTCTGGCCATGGCAGCTCAAATTCTGAGCTGAATCTCCTTCTCTTTTAATTGATTTGTAGCTTGTAGTTCTGGAATTCCAGAATCTACTGCTCTTATACAATGTTCAAGTGAATGAAATCAACAATTTTATTTTATTGCTCTTAAAATCAAAGTACAGCAATGGAGTATTTATAGAGGGAAGACGACGACAAACTAAAACAAACTAACAAACTATTCTTATTACAAAGGAGGACCTAAGCTATGTAAAATGATCAATTAGGTCCTTGAGGAATAATTTGTACAAGACTCTTTACGTCTCATTATGGGATTGGTTGCTCATTTTGATTTAGAGTTGCAACAAATGGATACGAAAATGGCTTTTTCAATGAAGATCTAGAGGGGTTGTATATGAAATAGCCATAAGGATTATCCACTAGTGATGGTCAGCATTTGGTGTGAAAGTTTAAGAAATTTATATATGGATTGAAACAAGTCTCACGTCAATGGTATTTAAAATTTCATGATGTTATCTCTTCGTAGAGAACATTATGGATCAATGTGTAAACCAAAAAGTTAGTGGGAATAAAATTTGCTTTCTTATTCTATATGTGGATGATATTTTACTTGCAGCAAATGATAAGGGTTTACTACATGAGGTAAAATAATCTTTCTTTGAAACTCTCGACATAAAAGATATGGATAATACATCTTATGTCATTGGCATAAAACTCTATGGGGACGACCTCAAGGTATTTTAGGTTTGTCACAAGAAACCTATATCAATAAGGTTTTAGAGAGATTTCAAATGAAAGACTGTTCACCAAGTATAGCTCCCATTATGAAGGGTGATAGATCCATTTTTAACTAGTGCCCAAAAAATAATTTTGAAAGGGAACAAATGAAGAACATTCCATATGCTTCTATTGTTGGAAGCCTAATGTATGCTATGTTCTCTACAAGGCTTGACATTGCATTTATTATTGGAATGTTGGGAACATATTAGAGTAATCCATGCATGGATATAGGTGGCAAAAGGGTCGAGTAGCTCGTCAGCTCGGCTTGTCAAAGCTTGGTCAATGTCGCTTGGGACTAGTTTTGAGATAAGTAAGAGCTCAAGTCGAGCTAGGGATTCGCCCGGCGAGCCGAGCAAGGCTCGACTAGTCGAGCTGGTGAACAGCCCATGAGCCTAAAGTTCACGAGCTCATAGCTCGACTCGTGGGATCGTAAAAAATGTGAAGAAAAAGTAAAAATAAAAAACACGATCGTGGACTCGAGCTCACGAGCCGTTGCCACCACTAGGTATAGATCACTTGAGAGCTGCAAAGAAGGTGATGAGGTACTTTCAAGGGATGAAAGATTACATGCTTATGTATAGATGAACTAATAATTTGGAGGCGATTGGTTACTCAGATTTAAACTTCGCTACTTGTGTTGATTCACAGAAATCAACATCAGGATACATTTTATTGCTTGTCGGTGGAGCTATATCTTGGAGAAGCGCGAAACAAACCTTGACTGCTACTTCCAGAATGGAGGTTGAGTTCATAACTCGTTTTGAGGTAGGGATGACACCTTATAACCTAATGTCGGA
>CAIGRS010105041.1:0-12530 GCA_903798395.1 Fraxinus floribunda | reverse complement strand
AACTACACATTTTTCAATAAAATAATATTTTTCATCACATCAATAACTTTTCCTTCTTTTTCAACCATACATTCCTTATCACATCACTTCAAAAAAAT
Source organism: Fraxinus floribunda (assembly GCA_903798395.1). Taxonomy (NCBI): domain Eukaryota; kingdom Viridiplantae; phylum Streptophyta; class Magnoliopsida; order Lamiales; family Oleaceae; genus Fraxinus; species Fraxinus floribunda. Next base: position 12,432 of record CAIGRS010105041.1, on the reverse strand, counting down.
GCATTCTCTCATTTTAATATGCACCAAACACACTCTTAATCAATGTTTTATTATAGGGAAAAAACTGATAGCAGACCAACAAGCACAAATTAACTCTCTAATGGATCCTTTTGCAGCCATTTCTGGCTTTGGTTGCAATCAAGAAATCAACATCATAATCATATTACTCAAGCTAGAAATAGTCTATTGACAATTAGATGATGACGATCCTAAAGAAATACACCCACCAAAATCAAAGACAATAGCTTGCAGATTTACAGGCTTAACAACAATTATATTACTCCTCCAATAGCTAATTTCAAAGTTAAAATTGCACATACAATCGGATATTGAACTATAGGCATTACGAAGTGTTGGAGATAAAATATAAATAAATTACCTCTCTCCTCTCAAAAAGAAAGCTTGAGCGGTGTGTGTGGTGTGGGAGAGTGCCGTGGGAGAGAGGATGGGCGGAGAGTGGTGCGGCCGTGCGGGAGACTCAGACGGGAGAGAGGATAGGAGAGGAGAAATGAGGCTGAGAAAGAAAAAAAAAAAATAACTTCAAAATCTAGGGGCACGGATGCCTCCGTTTGCGCACGGAGGGCGTGTCTCCATTCTTGATGGAGACACAGCCTATGTCTCCGTCGACACGCTCCACAGACCATTTTTTTTTTTAATATATCATACACATCAAGTTAAGAAAAATTCCTTTAACCAAAGGAATCAAAAACCTGTTTCAGGTTTCTATTAACCAAAGGAATCAAAAATCGATATTAGAAAGAAAAAAAAAAAAAAAAAGACAGGAGAAAAAAAAAATCAAAAGACAGAAGAAGAATATTATAGGTGAACGTGGGAATTCAACGTAAAGAGGTGATTAATTGAATGGAAAAATGGAGAAGACTGAGTGATTGAGTGGGAAAATGGAGAATACGGAGTGGTTGATGGAAAAAAATAATAATAATTACGACGACGGGATATGCCGACACGTGTCCCGCCAATGTTTGGCTCTTTTAATATGTAGTGATAATCAGCATCTTGTGCAGTCAACTTATCGTCAGCAGTGCCACGTCTAGTGGTGAGGAAACCCCTCGTGTGCCAAAGATGCAGCCACTCACGTAAAAGCTTCACTTCTTCGCTGTTCCCACATACCATCCAGAACATCATAGAAGAAAATGGTATTGACTAAAACCCAAATCCCCAAAACTGATATAAAATAAGGACTATGTTATATGATGATGAAAGGCAAGCATGCTGTCTCTTTTCTATACACTTCAAAACTAAACCAATTAGACAGAAAAAGCAAAGCAGTTTTTAAAGGTTGCGTTGTGCAAGGAAGAATCTGAGAAAAGAAATGAAAGTTTTCAGTAGACTCAACGTGGGAGATGGATGACTATCGATTCAATGCTGAATTAGAGGGAAAAGGTTGCAGTAGCCAAAGCAGTTACAAGCAGAACTCAAAGACAATAAAGTAGATTGTTTATATCTTCACAATGATTTAGATGTTTCTAAAAAAATGGTTGGTCTCCAAACCAAAAGTTTTTCGCGTGTAAAAAGGATAGGTATAAGAGCATGTTTGTGTTAATGTAAAACTACATCCAACTTTTAGTAATTTGTTCACAAAATTAAAGAAATATGTGGACAAAAAATGTAAACATGGTGTCACAGTTAGATTGGTTATAAGCTTCACTTCTAGGCTACAACTATTATGGTTTTATGTAAATTATCAGACTGGCTCCATTTTACTCCACCATGTCCTAAAGCATAATTTTTATTAGGAAAATGCTATGGGTACATAAGTGTACTATGGGTGTCCATAATGGACACACGGCGCCATAGACACCTGGCGCCCCTATGGGTACTTAGCACAACCCTTTTTATTATCGTGCAGAATCCATAAATTTGTGCTTGTCTCTATTCACTCCTCACAGCACCGTACATATACAAATACACATATCATCTGACAAACTTAACAAGCCCTCTTAATTAACTTCAAATAAATCTGCCACTGTAATTCCATATGCGTCCCAATGCAATCAAAATAAAATTAATAACATTCTACAATTTCTGTGCACCTTGAGAAGTGATCAATTATATAACTATTAAAACAGCTCAACTACTACAGTCCAAAGAAAAAAGTTTATTATGAATCTGCAACACAATCACGAGATTTTTTCTACATCTTCTGGCTAGAGGATTAGTCAAACAAGCGAATGGATGCAATGTACAATCCCTGAAGCAAGATGTACAGCAAACACCTTATCAGAAGAAGCTCGTGACTGCGGCGGTGTCCTTTTCACCTTCGAATTGGCCTTTCCCTTTCATTTTTTGCCATTACTACACCATTCCTCTTCATCCTCTTCTTCATAATCCTTACCTTCCTCAAATTCATCACCCTCGCAATTTCCAGCTTCCTTGACTGAACCCTCTCTGTGTGGAAACAGCGTCGACTGAACCAATCGCCGCACCAATCGCCGCCTGAAGCGAGTCTCCTCCATAGCTGAATTGGGGTTTGATGGTTGAGGAGAAGAAGGATTTGCAATTGGAGAAGCGGTTTTGCCGCACAGTGAATTCTTACAGGGGTACTCGGAGCTGGGGAGTAAAAGGTAAATAATTGTTTTTTTGGGTGAAAATAGTAATGTTAACTAGTAGGTTGGATGCGTTTTGTGGGAGGATACATAAGTTGAGGATGTCCATGTCAAGAAAACAAATTTAGGGACTTGAATCGCATATTGGCCATAGTTTCGGGACTATTTTCGAATTTCCCAAAGAATATTACATGTGAATTATTCTTGTCTCGATGTTCAAGAAAGTTGGCAACTGTCGGATGAACGCGAGACTCCCCACTCTCTCTCTCTCTCTCTCTCTCTTTCTCTCTCTCACACCGACTCTCTCTCTGTAACAGTGCAGCTGGAATCAGCTCCAGACCAGTAAAATACTAAACCCTAAAACGTGAGAACAACCATAAAACGCCAAGAAAACCACCTTTTCTGTTTTCCCTGCAAAAAGGCTTTTCATTTCTCTCACATTCACGGGTTAAAGCAGCAAAAGAACCCATTTTTCGCATCAACGGAGATAAATCCTTGTTCTTGAAAATGGCTAACAAAAACCCATTCACCATTCCCATTTTCTTCCTCTACTGCTTAACTACATTACTCTGTCAGGCAACCTCAAAGTCCACAATAGAGCCATGTTCCAACTCCGACACCTGCAGTGCCCTTGTGGGCTACACTCTCTACACCGACCTTAAAGTTTCAGAGGTCGCTTCCCTTTTTTCCGTCGACCCCATTTCGCTCCTCCTTTCAAATTCCATTGACATCTCGTACCCCGATGTTGAAAACCACATACTCCCATCTCAACTCTTCCTAAAAATCCCCATCCCCTGTTCCTGTGTCGACGGGATTCGTAAATCCTCCACGACTAGCTATAAGACCCGCCCTTCCGACACCCTTGCCTCCATCGCCACCGCCGTCTACGGAGGACTTGTCTCGGCCGACCAGATCAACGAGGCCAACCCTGAGGCGGGTATCTCTGACCCTTCTGTGCTTAATGTAGGGACTAAGCTTACTATTCCACTCCCCTGTACTTGTTTCAACAATAGTGATAACAATTTGCCGGCGATTTATATGTCTTATGTGGTGAAACCTGTGGATACACTTTCGGGGATTGCTGCTCGGTATTTCACCACTCTGAGTGATCTTATGAATGTGAATCAATTGGGGAGCCCTGCTATTAAGGAGGGTGACATTCTTGCCATTCCCTTATCTGGTACTGATTCTATTCTTAGTTTGGTTTGTTCGATTGTTGTTGCTTTTGAAAGATTAGTTATGTATATTGGAGTTGAATGCATTCATTGTAGAACTTTATTAGCAGTGAGATTTGAGTCACAAAATTGTTATTACAATCCAAATGTAATTCGTAATTGACATCGTTGTCCAAGTGTAGAGCTGACATTCTCATTCTAAGATAAAAGAAAACCCCCCAACAATCTTAACAAGTTCTTCTACACTTTCTGCTATGTTTATGCTCACTGAGAGATAAAATGCAAGCCTTTTCGAGTTGCCGAAGAATTCAAATATGTAGAGTACTATGAAATTATGAAGAATCTCAATTCTGTGTGCATTGCTATAAAGTATAACCTTTTGTATTATAGGGTTCGAAATTGTTATGCTAACGTTCATATCTGTTGTATCCATACCTTTCATTTAATATCTGTGACTTCTGGAGATCTTATTTTGACTCGTTAGGTTATTGTTTTTGTTTATGTAGTGCCTTTTATGAGTAGTATCCGCGTAGCATTGTTGTCCTACGCAATTTTCTTTTTTTTTTGATAAATTCCTACGCAATTTTCCTCCACTTCTGTCGAGTATTTGTTCCCAATTCAAATTTGTCCTCTCAAGGGTAATTACACATTTTCCTTTTGGAAAAGAAATTTAAATTTCCTGTTTTTATTTTTCCTCCAATTCATTTTTGGAGGCATTTTTTTTACAGTTTTGGATTCAATATTTTTAGGAAACTGAAAATGCCACAGTAGGTTCCATGCGTTAAAAATTCATCAGGAGAATTTACCCTCAAAACTGGCTTGTAAGTAGGATATGCCATTATAAGCCCACAAACCAAGATTTAACTTAGTTGCAAGGTGCTCAGCAAGTTGTAAACTCCACCATAAATGTTCACTGGGACCCATATTCTTAGCCCCAACTTCATAAAACCAGCCTTCTATGGAAAGTAGCCCTTCCAAGATCACCCCTATTAAAAGAATCATTAGAAGAAAATTGGGTAGAATTCTTCATTAAAACCAGCTTCTAATTAGAAGACCTAATTTGTTTATCAACCCGCTAAGTCAGAAACTGAGCCTCAACGTACTAATGTGGGACTCGGTTAGGGTCATTACACCAGTAAAATGTTGGTAGAGATTTTGTTTGTTCTTTTCATTTGACATAGTTGCTTTTATGGATAACACTTTCTACAGTCTCTTAGTGGATGTCTGTTAAAAACTGGGGTTTATGATAGAGCTGATACTATGATCAATGAAGATGGCACATTAGAGAACTCATTAAATATTTGGTAGAGATTTTGTTCGTTCATTACATGTGGCATAATTGCTCATGATTTTTATGGATACACTTTCTATATTCTCTTAGTGGATGTATGGTAAAGATTGGGATTATGATAGAGTTGATACTTTGTTCAATATGCAGAAGGCACATTAGAGTCATTTGATGTCTCTAAAGTTTATTTTTGTTTTCATGATTCTTGTTCAATGAATCAAATAGTTCAAAGAATAAAAGAATATATAAGCAAGCTGAATGATGTAACAGTAGGATTTTTATTTTATACAAGCAGAAAAGCTTGGTTTATGTATATTGGAAACTGACGATTATGACAAATTTGTAAATGACTCTCCATGTAATGCATTTTGCAGCCTGTGCATCTAATTTTCCAAAGTATGCTTCGGATTATGGCTTGTTTGTACCGAATGGGAGTTATGCTATAACTGCAAGTGACTGTGTGCAGTGTAGTTGTGGGCCAGGGAGCCGCAAGTGAGTGAGCAACTTCAAGTAGACATATGCCTTAAATCCACCCTTTTCCCTGTGATTAAGGTAATCTTATCTCTATACAAGGGAATTATCTTACGGGCTTCTTGAATTCTTGCAGTTTATACTGCATGCCAGCTTCATTGTCAGTTTCTTGCTCGAGCATGCAATGCAGAAATAGTAATCTCATGCTAGGAAATGTTACCACACAACAGTCGAGCGCTGGATGCAATGTGACTTCTTGCGGTTATGGTGGCTTTGTAAATGGAAGCATCACCACCTGGTATGCTTGTGCTTCTAAATTGGTACTTTGTCCTTAAATTTCTGTTCTGTCAGAATATGGAAAAATGGAAGCTTTCTCCTATAATTCTTCTTTGCCTTTTTGTAGGTTGTACTCTTCTCTTCAAGCTAGATGCCCAGGTAAATGTCAATCAAATGCTATTCCTTTGACTATTTCAACCCTTCATTTTGTCGTAATCACGAATTTTTTGTGATTTAAATTGTGAAAAACAACTTAGTTGTAAACTTCTTCACTATTGTTGGATTGTGCAGTGCCTAATCATAGCTTACATATACAATTATCCTCTCGACCATGAATCAACGTAATTGGGTATTCCACAAGTGTATTAGGCGGACCCTAATATTCCTACTGTATAAAGGATTTTAAGGCGTCTGCTTTAGTGTGTGTGAGACGTGCTAGGAAAAATCTTGTAGCCTTCTCCATTGTGGTGAAAACCTGCTTTGGAAGTGTACAGGGTTTTCATATGTATACTTAACCACTACAAATCTCTGCATTCACTTTAATCATTTTTAATTTCACGCTGATTATTAAGTGGTAATGATGAAATACTTATTTTGGTTTCAACACATGATACTCTGTTGAGATCTAGTGGCACATTTGGCAATGTGGAATTATACCATACTGAATAGTAGTATTAAATAAGAAAAAGAAGTTCATAATATGGTATATTATACTGTTTGGTAATGATCTGACTGCTAAATATCAAACATGCACTAGATCATTACAGTTATCCTGAAGAATGATGCTTAATTTTTCTCAAAATGCTGCTAGTTATATGGACATGTCACTTGCGAACATTGTGTTCATGATTTTTTTTAATTCTTTTCTGGATTGAAATACAGGATCACAGCAATTTCCGTCACTTATTGCTCCACCTACAGTAGTTCCAGATTCATTATTTGCACCAGCCCCCTCACCTTCTGAGTCTGGTGGTTTTCCAACGACGACACCAAAGCCTTCTGTGGTGCCTTCCTCTGGTGCAGGTATAGGAGTTCCACCCGCAAATGGACCAGCTGGAAGTGCCTTGGGTTCCTCTGATGCTTGTTCCTTGATGAACAATTTATCTAGTTTTTCAGCCATGCTTACTTTAGTTCTGGTTTTCAAGTTTATAATGTCGATTCCATTGTAATTTCTTCAGTTTTGGTGAACGATTGGACCTTGTTTTGCTCGGTTTTACTTTCTCTAAGGTCCTAACACTTCGTGCTGTATTTAAACAATTTATTGCTGTCATTGCACAGTTTTTTAATGCTTCCAACTGATGATTGCTAATTGTTCTTTCTTCATATTAGTTTTTCTGAACCAGGCAATTATTCAGTGGTGAACATTCTTCATGGTCTTTATCCGCGTTTATCCTGTTCGAATTATTCTCGTTCTCTTACATGATTCTATGACAAATGTGCTGGTTTCTCTTCGAACTACTTATGTTTTGAACAGAGAATAAAAGAAAGTAGAATAATTAAGAGTTCATATAAATACAAGTACACCCGCATAGTGGGGTGGAGATGGGGGGACGGGTCTTAAGTTTTCATAGCCCTTGCTGTGGAGAATTGATCTGAGGAATATGGGATTTTCCAGTTGTTTCAAATTTGTCATTATAAACGTTGGCAGATGTTTTTATGTCCACCACAGGCAATTCATGGGCCTTTCCTTCATGGTATGTTGACATGTCAGACGATGTCTTCTCTTTGCTTTTACCCCACACCACTGAGTAAAGTCCGAATACTATGATGATTGCTCCAATTAAGCTGCAATTACATTTACAATAAGGGCATCAGTTAGATTGTTCAACTCAAACCCAACTCACCAGTTAGCTCCGGGTCCGGTTCTAGTGGTTCTGGGAAAAAATGTCGACCCCTATTCCTAGGACATGCGTATATGCTTTGCTCAAGCATATTTGATGTGCTAGACTCGAAAAAAAAATGAAAATGAATTTGAGCAGAGTATATACCTCCCAAGGTGAACTTGTTCAGACAAAATAATGGCTCCAAGAACAGCTGTGATTATCATGCTTAGGGGGCTAAATGCTGTCACAAACACTGGACCTCGTACCTTGTTCACAGTACTTTGCATGTAATATGCAATTCCTGAGCAGACAATTCCCTGAGGACAGCATAGGATTATCATGAATATATAATCAAAATCAGAGCCTCGACTTTCAAGAATTGTTATATAAAGGCGTCGTGATAGTTATAAACTAAGATGGGATCAAGTATTGCGCGAATTTTACTCACTGAATAGGCTGCAGCTAGAAGCCTCGAGTCGAAACCAATAGCCCAAGCACTCATATGGCGTTCCATTACCAACGCTACCACTCCACCTTCCACCATGCCCATGAAACAAACTAAAGATGTAAGGGAGAGCTCGGCTGGATATTCCTTCAACGTCTTATTCTGCTCAACGTATAGATGAAAAAATAAAGAGAGTTAGGTTACTCCACCTGCTAGGTTACACGGTGATAATATTTAAGAAAAAAATTGAAGAGAAGATACTTACTTGAACAATAAAGAAGGCGGACCATCCTACAATACACGAAATCAACATGATCGTGCCACTAACCCAATGTTCATGATCGGCCGAGGCAGCAGTGGGTCCATGGTGATGGTGGCTACCGCCTTTCGAGTACCATAAAATATCGACGATAGGGCCTTTATACAATGTCATGACCATTGCTCCTGAGACTGTTATCACTGTTCCAATGATCTTTGCTATACTATATATCTGTTTTGGGTTTACCTTCTCCAACCTATGAGGTAAATAAATTATTAGGCCGTGCCGTGAATTGACCAGCCGGGCTCGACCGGTTTTAACAGTGGTGAATGAAGTGATACCTGAAAATAATTGCCATGACGAAGGTGATGGCAGGGAGAACATTGACAGTTGCTGATGCAAATGTTGCAGATGTGGACTTCATTCCAACGTAGTACAAATTTTGATCCAACACTGGCCTAAAAAAATACAAAAACCCGAACATTTTTTTCAATCGCGCGCTTTTATCTCTCTTTTTTTACGTATTTAACTAGACTAAACATGTCTAGTTCAATTGATCGTCGCGTAATATTCACCATTAAGCTATTAATATATACAGAAAAATAATATGAGAAGTGTTAAAAGGGAAAATTACTCAAGAAATGCTAGCAGCATTATCTTTAGAAACACTGATAGTGTCATCTTTGGCCTTGTTTTCCTGCAAAAGGGTATTCAATAGTATGATTAATTAATTTAATATACATCAACAAAAAATATTGTCCTCGAGAAAAAAAAAATTCGACTAGTAAATGAACCTTTCAAGAAAAAATGCAAAGGGAGTGAAAACTAGTGTGGCGACAGCATGGCGGTAGACGACAAGAATCCAATGACTAAATCCGTGCTTGAAAGACACCATGGTAATAATGTACATTCCGGCATAGCCGAATTGCAAAGATATCATGGCCAAGTAGGGTTTCATCTTATTGAAAGCTAAACTCGTCTTCCCCAATGAGGTTTGGTCTCCCATCTTAGTACTCTTTTAATTTCTCTTACACAACTATTGCATATGGAATGAACATAAATGGGAAATCCTATGGCCTTTTATACACGAAGCAAGAAAAATGTGTGCGTATGCGCGCGCACGTACGTGCTCGAGCGTGTGTATATATGCTTGATGGCACTAACTTTTTAATCCTCTTCTAAGATTCCTAATCCATCAAACCCCAATACTACCCATATTTCAAGCAACAAGAATCATTGGCATAAATTATAGGAAAAAAAAATTCCAATAAAGATAAAGAATTCTCTTCGTTGGAGAAATCATTTCTATTTTTATATATTCTTTGCGAAGTGGAGTTTGAATGTATTGACCATCTAATGTTATTAGAATTCGGTGCTATGTGATGCAAAAGTAGGGATAATAATGGTAGATGAGTGGACACCTTTTCTTGAAAATGGTATGTATATAAAATTCACCACCCTTTTCTAATTATATGAGGTTGCTTTGAATGATTTTGCTTCCTACCTAGTTAAATTGAAAAAAAAAATAGTATGAGTTCGAGTGAAGTATTTTTCATTGGAGAGTATGTTAAGTACACGTTTAAAATTAGTCTATTTTCAACTATATATATGAGGAATAGAAGCCGTTGTTGATTGGTTATATTCATTCGAGGAAAGTTTGAGAATGTATATACGTACACGTGTGAAATTAGTCAAATTTCATACATGTGAAATGAAAATTTAGCATCGTTCGAGTAATATCCAATAGTTATATATACTTAATTTAACTCGTGAAATGGACGCGTAACCTAAAATTCAATCGGTTAAGCCTAAAACTCGTGATTAAATATAGAACATTTATTTTAAATTTTTTTTTTATCAAAATATGATTTAGTAATTTGTATGGTGTCTAATTAAAGATTTTCTCCCTCTTTTGTTGCATCTAATGATTATTTGGAGACTAGGAGTACTATATTGTGCAAGTCGAGCCTTTTAAACAAAAAACAAAAGATCCAATAAAAGAAATATACGCTCGATTGAACAGAATTGAATAAAAAAAAAACGAGGGGTCGATAATAATATTATTGTCCATCGTCGATAGTTTGTGGAGTTCTCAATGATGTTTAGTTATATCATTTTTGTACAACTTTTGTTGCGTAGGGGAAATTTTCTTACCCATTCCTTAAGGCTTTTGAAAAACGGTTACTTGGGAAAAGGACATTGTTCATAGTATACAAAATTCTTCGTAAAATGCACTAAATTTTGCAAGATCATACGAGTATGATTAAATGTTGTGGTTTTTCTTTTTTCAGAGAAAATGTGGGATTTTCTCGTAACACCATGATAAATTCTTATTCGATTTTAAAAGTTCAAATCGAATTTCTCTATTTTCCATTTGAAATCTCGTTTGAATCACATGTTCGATAGTGTAAAATTGAAGATAGATTAAAGTGTTTTAGACAATATTAAAAAATAAAAAGAAAGTTAAAAAAAACTCATCCATGCGAAGTTAATGTCTAATTCAAAATCAAATAAAAAAAGTTTGGTGCAATCGTACTAAGATTCCAACGTTGAGTTAGGTTGATTCTCACCTCATCGTTGGGAACAAATGGGATTATAATAAAGGGATGTGATTCTGCTTTTATGTGATCTCACCAAACAAGAAATTATTGTTTGCTTTCTTGAATTCTTATCATGTCTTCTCATGGTTAAATTCGCCGATGGTCGTTTAACTTTATACTTAGTGTCACCATGACTACTCAATTTGATTTTGTTTCACCATAGACATCAAACTTTATACGTAGTGTCATCATTACCATCTAATTTGATTTTATTTCATCGTGACTATCCAATATTATGCCCATGTTTGTCATCTATTTTATCAAACATTGTATTTGCTACAATAAACAATTTTCACCACATATTCACTCAATAAAATATTCTACAGACAAATCAATAACATTACTTTAATTTTCAACCGCACATTCTCCAAAAAATACTATTTATTACTCTATTTTTTCTCATTAATGGGAGACACACCCACCCTATATAACGTTTCTCCATGACCACTCAATTTTATATAACGGTTCATTATGGGCACTAAACTTATTTTCACCCTTTTCACTAATTTTAAAGAAGGTAAAATTGGTAACTTTTCATTATATATATAAAAATGAAATTTTAAAAAAAAATTAAAAACTTATTTAAAAAACGTTTTTAAAATAAAATAAACACCTATTTTTAAATAAATTAAGAACTTATTTAAAAAAAAAAAACATTACTTAGAAAAAAAAAAAAAGGTTATTTTTTAAAAAAATGTTTTTAAAATTAAAAAATATATATTTTATATATAATACAAAATTATTATTTTTCCCCCTTTTAAAATTAATGAAAATAGTAAAAAGAAGTTGGGTAGTTATGATGAAATGTTATACAAAATTGGATGGTGTGATATTAAGTGTAAAGTTGGGTGATCATGGTACAACAAATCATATTGAGTGACTATAATGTTACTAAATATAAAGTTGGACGATCATTAATAAATTTAACCCTATATTCTAATAGTGAGCTGACCATGCCACTTATTTTTGTCCACCAAAAGAGAGGGATAAAAGAACTAGGTTCCTTTGGAAACATGTGTAGATACGGATCTTTCTTATTTGTTTCTCTTTTAAATTTTTGTGAAAAAATAGAGAGGATATTTTCTTGAATGTATCATTGATTAATGAATTGTCGACATGATTTGACTCGAATAACAAAAGTTGAGGTTTCAAGATTTAGAAATCTCGTATTCAATTTGTAAAAGTTAACGTTTTATTAATGTTTTCACGTGTCAAAGACTTCCATAAATTTTTTTTTCGAGAGTTGAATAGTTACTTTCGCCTTTTTTCCCTCTCTCGATTCGAGTATCGAGTGGCAATTGTCATTAAATTCCATAAGTGAAGGTCAGTTTTCCTTGAGCTACTCATAGAAACAAGGAGTTAGTTCAGTTCAATTGAATTATTACAGTAAAAAAACTGCCAAATGCGGGTTTTAACGAGTCTAACCAATCCACTTGTTCAATTAGAGAAGAAAATGTTTAACTTTGTTTAATATTACATGTGACATGCGTCCTACACGTACCATCTAATGTTGGAAAATTCTAACAATATT
>CAIGRS010105036.1:0-29191 GCA_903798395.1 Fraxinus floribunda | reverse complement strand
GTTGCATAAAACGCGTGACAAGTTTGCGGGGGAGAAAGGTTTACAGACATTGTCTTTGAATATGAGTACACTGAAACTCCTCCAATTGCCATTAACAATGATTAGGACCATGTTTCTATTGCTAACATTGTTCAAGAAACAACTTCAGATCAAGAAAATGTCGTTTTATCTCTCTCTGTAAGTCAACAACTTGTTCCAGAAGAACAAACTCTACAATCTCAAGAGCCAATGTTATTAAAAAGATCCACTAGATAGAAAGGAGAAGTGCGGTTTCAGATGATTACATCGAATTTTTCCAAGAACATGAAGTTTACATTGGAGTGGTGGAAGATGATCCGATCAACTTCCGTAAAGATATAGAAAGTTCTAACTCTCAAAAGTGGTTCGATACCATGAATGAAGAGATAAAATCCATGAAGGACAACGACGTTTGGGACCTCGTTCTATTGCTTGAAGGTATGGAAACTCATTGGTTGCAAATAGATATTTAAGACTAAGAGGTATTCTAAGGGTGAAATAGAGAGGTATAAAGCTCGTCCTTTCGCAAAGGGATTTACACAGAAAGAATGCATTGATTATAAAGAGAATTTCTCTCTGGCTTCTTCGAAAGTCTCTTTCAGGATTATAATGGCATTGGTATCACATTTCGATCATGAATTACATTAGATGGATGTTAAGACAGCGTTTCTCAATGGTGACATTGATGAAACTAAAGAAATTCATCTATGGACTCAACAGTCATCTATTCAATGGTATTACAAGTTTCATCAATTGATCATCTCGTATGGTTTGAAGATGATTTTGGTAGATGATTGTATACACCACAAGTTCAGTGGGAGTAATTATATTTTTCTGATTTTATATGTCAATGACATATTGCTTGCCAATAACGATATAGGCTTATTGCATGAAACTAAGAGATTTCTAGCAATGAGTTTTGAGATGAAAGATCTTGGCGATGCCTCTTTTGTATTAGAAATTCAGATACACCGGGATCGTTCTCGGGGTACTCTTGGATTATTACAAAAGAGTTATATTGAAAAGGTACTTAAAAGATTTGACATGCAAGATTGTAAAGCAGGTGACACCCATATGGCTAAATGAGACAAGTTCAGTTTAAGTCAATACCCCAAAAATGACTTGACAATTAAAGAAATGCAGAAGATTCCTTATACTTTAGCTATAGAGAGTCTGATGTATGCTCAGGTTTGTACGCGTCCAGATATAACGTACATTGTTGGGATGCTAGGGAGATACTTTAGTTACTCAGGAATGGATCATTGAAAAGTAGCCAAGTGGGACATGCGATATTTATAGGGAACAAAACATTATATGCTCACATACAGGAGATCAGATCAGTTGGAGATCGTATGTTATTCTGATTCCAATTTCGCTGGATGCTAAGATAGTAGGAGATCCACTTCAAGCTATATCTACCTGCTTGCTGGAGGTGTTATTCCCTAAAAGAGTGCTAAATAGACACTCATTGCTACTTCCAACATGGCAGGGTTTATAGTGTGTTATGAAGCATCAAACCATGGAGTATTGCTGTGAAATTTTGTCACTGGGCTACGCATCGTGGATAGTATAGAAATACCACTCAAGTTATTTTGTGACAATAAATCAACAGTGCTATATTCCAATAACAACATGAGCTCGACGAAATCAAAATATATAGAGATCAAGTTCCTGGCTGTTAAAGAAAGGATTCAGAGTGGACATGTGTCAATAAACCATATCAAGACAAACTCCATGGTTGAGATCCGCTTACTAAGGGATTGATACATAAGGTCTTTCATGAGCAAGTTGCTCATATGAGTATAATGTCTCTTGAGGATATCTAATTTTAGTGGGAGTTTGTATTTCCGTACTTTTCATTTTAGACACATATACTGTCATTTTGAATATGGATTATGGTTAAAAAAAATTTATTTTATTTTATTTTATTTTTGTTATAAAGTTTTTTGGTTTATTGTCTTTGAACTTGTTTGAAAAAATGATCTCACTAAGGTATTAAAAGTGGACCAATTGAAAATTGACATGTTAAGATCACATCACATGTAATTATCATGTTACACATTCATGATTGATCCATGTTATTTAGTTATGTCGATATACGTGACCATTGATGGGTTTAGTTACGATATAAGTAGCAAAAGTCACTTTGATCCTATGTTGATATGATTGATGGACCGAATGGTTTGGAGATGCATTCGATAATGATAGCAAAATTCTGAATACGCATAAGGTTATGTTTAATGCACAATTATAAGGTAACACATATAGCCCAAGTGGGAGTTTGTAAGGATTTTAATCANGTTTAGTTACGATATAAGTAGCAAAAGTCACTTTGATCCTATGTTGATATGATTGATGGATCGAATTGTTTAGGGATGCATTCGGTAATGATAGCAAAATTCTGAATACATTTAAAGGCTATCAATTTTGATTAAACTCGTTTAAAGTGCTTATAAGATTCGATATTGGGCTTTAAAGCATATAACATAGAGAAATAAAGGAACAACGTATTGATCTGGAAGACTAACACCGTAGGACTCATTCGCTGAATTAACCGTGTCTGATTCAGGTACGCTCCACTTTGCTTCATGAATTTTTGGTGATCCAACATGAGAGATCATTATGATGGCAACAAGTTTTCCCAACACATTCCACCCATTTTTTCTTCGCCTACGTCAATTCGCCTTTCCCTTAATCGAACTGACGAGCTCCAACCTAGGCACCCTGACAACGAAGCTTCACTCCAATCTACTGGCATCATCTCTGGGGACCTTATTTTCCTCATTGTCGAAGCCAATTCTATGCAGAACACTCAAATCTCACAAATTACCACCAAATTGCGGTCACAATCGCCACAACCTATTCATAATCATTAGGATTAGCCTGTTGGGAATTCAAATTCCTAGAATGTCTTTCCTTCTGACTCAAATTTTGTGACTAAGAATACTATTAATTATCAAAATGCCCTTGAAAGAGGAGTTAATGACGATCGCAAGGAAATAGGATCAATGAAGCCATATATTTACTTGTTCAAGCTACGGAGACCAATAGTTTGAATCAATAAGTCAAACAACAAGTTTTATGTTGGGCATGAAAGTGGAAACAAATTGGATGCATTGGAATCAAGAAAACAAAATTGGAAGCTAGTCGGATAACTATTTTGTCACATAGTATAAAACATGATGTTGTCGCATGTACTATTCCCGAAACAAAGAAGTAAAATTTTGGTTGTTCCATGCTGTCGCTCTAGTTATAACTATGCGGTCACATAGTTCATTTTATGGACGAGTTTTTTTTTTTTTTATTTTTTTTCAGAATTTTTTCCTAGAAGTCTTTTTTTTATGTAGAATTCTTGTTATGGTGTCTTTTTTGTAATTTTTTAAAATAATTCTGCTTTAATTAAGTTTTCATGGGTTCCACATTTATTGGATACATTATTTTTATTGTAAAGGGGAAGATTTTTTTATCGAGAGAATTAATAAAGCGAGATTTGCTTTCTTCTTGTTATTTATTGAACTTAATTTCAAACTTATCAAATATTTCATCTTTGTGGCGTTCAACAAATTCATATCAATGTTCACAATTTTTGTAATCAAGGGGTCAAGTTTTTCCATAACTTTGGTTCCTTGATTCAATAAATTATGTGGTCAAATTTCAAATCGGGATTTTAGTTTTCTTGGGTCGTGATTCAATTTTTTGTAGGTTTCGGAGCTTCCATAAGAAGGTTCATAGTTTTTGTAATCAAGATGTCAAGATCTTACGAAACTTTGGTTCCTTGATTCAATAAATTATTGGATCAAGTTTCAAACATTTTATAGATTTATTTTTGTTTTTTTATTTATTTTTTATTTTAAAATTTTTAGGAAAGAAAATGTAATCTAACTATTTTACTCTTCATTTAATTTATTAATTTGAGTCAAACACTTAATTTAATGGTAAACTTACGGATAAATGGATAAAATTTGTCAAATGGACTCTGNTTTTTATTTTTAAATTTTTATGAAAGAAAATGTAATCTAACTATTTTACTCTTCATTTAATTTATTAATTTGAGTCAAACACTTAATTTAATGGTTAACTTACGGATAAATGGATAAAATTTGTCAAATGGACTCTGGTCGTAGTAGAAGTTAAAGGATTGGGACTACAATTGTAAAAATTAAAGGATAAGGTGTATTTTTATAACAAATGAAAGGTTTGAAACCTCCTCCGCAATTTTTCCATAAAATTTTGGCACTTAACCCCTGTTTGGTACACATTAAAATTTTCATTTTTATTCTTCTACTCATTTTTAACTACACATTTTTCAATAAAATAATATTTTTCATTACATCAATAATTTTTTCTTTCTTTTCAACTACACATTCTTTATCAATCTGCTATTTCAAAATACATTCTTCCAAAATAATGTGACTCAACCATACCCTTAACTATGCCATTTGGTATTAATAAATTGAAAGACGAAAACTTCACTTACCTATGAAATTATCTTTTCCTCAAAATTTAAGAAGAGAACACCCAAATGAAATAGCATATCTTTGCCATACACGTGTCCTTAGTCCTTACATTTGTGATAGTTCTAAACTACACATCCACGTGTCGGTATTAATGTACTGAAGGTCAGTGCAAAAGTCAAATTTGAGATTCCTAAAACGTGACCAATTACCGCAGTTGTTTACCAGTTTGCAATGTGCAAAAACGCAGCCTTTATAGATGTAGGAATATTATTTAGCCGACTCATAAAAGTAAAAGTCAATTTACAATATGATCACAGAATAAATATCTTTGCTCTTCCCACTTGGCTACTATTGCCTACAATTATAATATCAATAATAAATATCTTTGCTCTTCCCACTTGGCTACTACTGCCTACAATTATTATATTAATTAAATTGAGTGTGAAATTTAGTACAGTCATGATATATTATTGCCTTCGCAAATAAATTGACATAATATTACGTAATATTAATAACATTGAACTATATTAAACGTAGTCCTCCTTTTCATTGATATAAATATTTGTCAAAGAAGGATGTCAAAAATCTTCTGGCAAAGTAGAATATTTCAATTTAGCCCCCGTTTGGATTCTATTTTAATTTTAATGTATTATTTTTTTCAAAAATACATTCTTTTAATAAAATAATATTACGAGTAAATTTTAAATTTTTTTATTTTTTTCAATCACATATTTTCAAAAAAATTACTATTTTAAAATACTTTTTTTTCCCTAAAAACTTGTTAAAATGGAGTCCAAACAAGTATATATCTCAAATAACTACAATTATTAGTAATAAAGTTTATTTGATGGAAAATTATAGTATAGTTGTAAATTGATGTTATTTAAACATCAACACGGATCACTATTAAAAATTTAAAAAGTACTTGAAGACATCATATTATTTTAGTAATTTCGATGATAAATTTCTCAAAAAATACTCGGAGATAATCAATCCTCAACTCTATTATGTAAAATTATTGAAAAGTATTGAAAATATCTCTCGCAGATTTTGATACTCAACTTAAAGGACAATTCTTGGTATACAAATGAGGTACAAAAGGATGTCCAAAATTGTCAAATGCGATTAGGGGGCGCCTGACATTTGACAATTTTGGACACCCTTCTGTAACTCATTTTGTACCTGTATCATAACCCCAACTTAATGGCCTGTTTGGTTTGGATTTTACAATTCTACAGTAAATCAATTCTCATTTTTCAACCACACATTCTTCAATAAAATAATATTTTACACAACATCAATACTTTTTTCTTTTTTTTTCAACCACACATTTCCCATCATATCACTATTCAAAATCAATTCTTCCTCCAAAAAATCTAAACCAAACAAGCTCTAAATATAATGCCACCTATACACATGTAAAAATAAATAAAATAAAATAAAATTTATAATTTTTTTTTTAGTAATTTCGATGATAAATTTTCTCAAAAAATACTCGGAGATAATCAATCCTCAACTCTATTATGTAAAATTATCGAAACGTATCGAAAATATCTCTCGCAGATTTTGATACTCAACTTAAAGGATAATTCTTGGTATACAAATGAGGTACAAAAGGGTGTCCAAAATTATCAAATGCGATTAGGGGGGCGCCTGGCATTTGACAATAGGGGGGCGCCTAGCATTTGACAATTTTGGACACCCTTTTGTAACTCATTTTGTACCTGTATCATAACCCCAACTTAATGGCCTGTTTGGTTTGGATTTTACAATTCTACAGTAAATCAATTCTCATTTTTCAACCACACATTATTCAATAAAATAATATTTTACATCACATCAATAATTTTTTCTTCTTTTTCAACCACACATTTCCCATCATATCACTATTCAAAATCAATTCTTCCTCCAAAAAATCTAAAACCAAACAAGCTTAATATGTTGACTAGNTCATAAAATCTAATATTCGTAAGAATCTTTCCATCCATGACTTTCACAATTGGTAAAGATTTAAAAAAATTGCAAAGATCATTGAACCTACATATTTTGTCTGTCGACTTTTTGGAACAGTGACAATTTTAAATTTACGCATTCGACCCACTACACCTAGAGGGAAGTGAATAAGTGTACATGCGGAATTAAAAATTGTAATTAACCAGCAACAAGTCACTAATTATTTATCTCTAAATGGTTAAGCATACGGCTAATTACCCTATTTTTGTATACAGCAGAATATGAAAACAGTAAATAAAGCAGTAAAAAACACGCCGAATGTTCACGGAGAAACCACAACTAGGTAAAAACTCTGGGCGACTTGCTAGTTAAAATCCAATATAAACGATCGAACTTACAATCTGCCAGACAATACGACGACACGAATTTTCTAACCTCCTAACTGAGGTTAATACTGTCATCTTGGATTGCATGTCTCGCAACAACTCCTAACTGAGATTTTGATAGCCCTCCTGGATTGTTTGTCCCTGCACCAATTTTGATTGCAATCTAACAGCCCTCCTGGATTGTGCGCTCTTGCATCAACTTCTTGACTGCAATATAAAAGCCCTATTGGATTTTCTAACCCCTGACTTTGTGGATTCGTCTATCCTCTGTGAATTCTGTGTTCCTCAGTAAGCTTGGTATTTGGATTAATTGGAATTGATGTTTTCTCCACCAAGTATAATCAAATCAATGAAGGTTAAAGTCTCTCAATGAATTGGAAAATGAAAAGATGAAACTCTCAAGTTTTCTCTATGTTTCAACCTTCTAATTTACGTTCTGTAGCGTTCTGGTATTTATATGATATGGTTAGAGTTGAATGGTCTGGATAAAAATCCTTGAAATCAGAATTAAAAAATTCTTTGCTAACCCTGTTGCTCGAGCGAAAGTTAGCGACAGTCTAGCAAAAATGTTTCTATTTCTGCCGCTCGAGCGAAGTCCTGGCGACATCTAGCGAAATTGCGACTTCGTTTTTTGTCCTCTTTTGAAGCTCGAACCCTAGAACCTATACAATTGAATTATGAAAATTACAACCAACTACTTAACTTTTATAACCTATCCAATTTAGTCTCTTTTGTTCACATGCTTGCCAATTACATTATAAACTATCAAAACCTAACACAATTGTTTAATCTATTTGATAGAAATGAAATTGTTACGCCTCAAAACCAAGGGTCAAGAAGAAGCCCAAACAAAAAGTCCACGCTCCATGTCATAAAATTTTTAATCGAAGTCATATGTAAAGATGACGAATCGACGCATCACCTGAAGTGCCGTGTGTAAACCGAAGCGAGGTGCCACCTACTGCAAAAACAACATTATAGAGGTGATCAACCATTTCATCCGAAACACTGTATAAGTGTCTGAAAACTTAAAGCCGAAGTACTATATAAGTGGCTGAAACTTTGAAGTCGTAGCACTACGCAAATGGTCGAAACCCTGAAACTGTAGCACTATATAACTGGTTGAAGCCCACATTACCGAAGCGGAAGCCTCGTACTCATAAAGAAGCATCTTTCACATTCACTTCTCTTAAAAGATCTTCTATATAAAGATTTTATGCGAATGAATGATGTGATCCATGTTGAGTAAAGTCGAAATCTTGTTGATGCATTTTTCGAAGTCAAAGAAACTTCTCTCTATAGTTTTGATTTTGATTTTCGTAAGAAGACGAAAAGATTAAAGATTCAAAGGTTGGGTTTGAGTTTGATGGAAGAAATATCAAAATTTTGCCGACTAACACAGAATGACCGCGTAAGAGTTTTGACTTAGACTCAGTCTGCAGTCCACTCGCTTCCCTTCATTGCCCACTACCTTCCACTTGTGCCTCAACTAATTTTTCCTATATATCATGATTGTACTTTTCTTATAACCGTCTCACTTGTCACGCAACTTCCAAATCCTTCTGCTATAAAGCCAGCCTTCTTTGCCCATAATAATTTAATTTCACACACAAAATTTTCAATTCTCCTCCAAATTTTCCCCAACTGCTTCCAATTTTAGTTCAGTAATGGCACTTGAAGCATTGAATTCTCCTACTACTTCGACTCCGGCGTTTCAGTTCGATAACACCACCCTCCGCTATCTCGAGCCGTGGACAAAAGGGAAGAGATCAAAGCGCCCACGCAGCGTCGAACGACATGAGCAACCTACTGAAGAAGAATACTTGGCTCTCTGCCTTATTATGCTTGCTCGCAGTGGCGGCGACGGCTACGGTTCAACATCAAAACCCACCACTCCAAAAACTGCCGCTGTTGCGCAGAAAACCCAGTTGGAGCAAAAGAAAACTCGTCATCCACCACCGCTACAGGTGATGACGGCTGATGGTACGACGAAGTTGTTGTATAAGTGTTCAGTTTGTAACAGAGCTTTTGGGTCTTACCAAGCTTTGGGAGGGCACAAGGCCAGCCACCGGAAACTGAGTGGAGGAGATGAACACTCCACCAACACCACCTCCTCCGCCGCCACCATCACTGCTTCAGCCACCACCACGAGTGCAAGCAACCATAGTGGGAGGGTCCATGAGTGCTCCATCTGTCACAAGTGCTTCCCCACCGGCCAAGCCTTGGGGGGTCACAAAAGGTGCCACTATGAAGGTGGGGCTCCCAGTAACAACGGAGGAGCCGCCAGCAGTAGTGCAGTGATGTCGTCGGAAGTAGTATCCACTGTTACTCATCGGGACTTCGACCTGAACAAACCGGCTTTGCCGGAGTTATGGCCGGGATTTGGCTCCGGTGAAGACGAAGTCGAAAGTCCCCACCCTGCTAAAAAATCACGTCTTTCTTTGCCGGCAAATTTAGAAATCATTTAAAGAATTAGAATTAGCTAAATTCACGATTTTGAATATAGAAAATCTCTGTAATATCTTTTGTTTTATGTTTTTTATTAGTGGGAATTTTTTTTGTGTAAATAGAAGTGGACTCAGTGACATAATTGATTGTTTAATTAGTTTATTTATTAATGAAAAATTTAGACTTAGTTCAAATATGGTTTTTATGCGACTGGAATTTTATGTTAGTATTAAGTTAGTAATATTTGCAAATTGCTTCGTAGCGTAATATAATACGTGGACACAAGTCACAACTGGATACCGTTTAGCTGTATATGGTGTGGGTATGATGAGCAGTTTCACATGTTCAGGTACAAAGATAAACTCAACCATAGAGATGAGACATTTAAAATACTACTTTGTTATGACTATTCAAAACTAGAATAATGTTACTTTGTCAGATAAATTTGACATCGAAGAAGGTGTGACTATCAATAATTGGTGTAAAATTTGTCTTTTTTTTTTTTTAACTGATCAATGATAGAATGACAGCAAATTTGTCTAGTGACGTAAGCGAAAAAAGAAAAAGAAAAGAAAAGGTAGAGTGATTGATGAATATGTGAGCTTTACCTTGAAAACTTAACAAATTGGTTCTCTTTCTCTTCTTGTTCTTCAAAACTCTCGGTCTAGATATTTATATTTGTGCTTTTCCTCTCAAAATTGCCCACCAACCCTCTATGCAACTTCTTCTTTCACTCGAGGGAATTTTTTTAGCTCCTCTTCATTCTTCCCCATTTCTTTTAACTCCGTATCGCATTATAGGGTCATCTCTTCATCTCCAACCTTCCACGTACACATTAAGACTCGTAATACTTTTTATTTTCATCATTTTTCTTTCTCAACGCACTCTAAGCTTGAGTTTCATCCCAAAAGCAAAAAGTAAGTAGTAATCTATTTCGACCAATTAACAAAAGCATCATAAGTAAGTCAAAATTAGTTTTACTATTTCCTTATCAACCTTGCATAATTAAGAGAAATTTATGAATGAAATTTTTTGTTTATAATGTATAGCAAATTTCTCAAATCGCATCATTTTAGCATTAATTTTAGTTTGGTGCGGATAAGAAGATAGAGTCAGGATGTGCTGTCGATGTGTAGATGTGATTAGGGATGACAAATGGCCCTTATTCAGCCAGATTGTATTAGTTTAGCAGTTGGGGTCATAATCCTTGTCATTTCCAATTGCCAGTTGCTGCTTGAATAAATATGTAGGGACATAATTAACTTTAATATAATTGAATCATCCTAAAAAAAATTACATTGCGAAGCCTCATCTAAATTTCCCACCAACTAGTTATTTTATGATTTTTTTCCAATGAACGAAATCATTTTACACGTTCTAATTTTTTAATCTAAATATAAAAATATAATTTACTTGGGTAATTAATTACTTGAACATTAGGACTATCTGTTTTCAACTCATTAGTCGATTTACTCAAGGTGGAAGTTGGTATGTTTGGCTTAGATTAATAAAAAAATAAAAGTACTTCTCTAGGGGGAAAAATATAAGCATAGAATTACTTTTAAAATAAGTCAACATTTTTGACAAAATTTAACGTGAAAAATTTGTTACGCCTCTTCCCGTGAGGATCCGAATGGCCATGTGACAATCACATAGTAAGCGAACTTAGACATGCACCCCAAGTCATTCTATCCATTTGACATTTTGGCTAAACCCCATGAAGAAGTTGCACCCCTATAGAGAGGCTGAACCCATGTGCTAGGGCTGAACTCATATGAATGACCAAGCCCTACGAATGAGGCAAGGCAAGTAGAGGATCTCCCGTACAGGGTCTTCCACTTATGATTAATATGACAATATACTACAACAACCATTTACTAAGTCAACATGTCAAGTTTAGCCATATCTGTTAGGCCTATGACTATAAAAGGTCATAACATTAAATGCTCATGAGCATAGGACTAACTGATAGATGCTTATGACAAGGTGCCTTAGTCGCTAGGATGAGACCACATGTGTCTCTTCGTCCAACGGTTCTATGTGGATGTGAGGAAGACCTGAGATCTGTTGGCTAGTCATCCCTACAAAAAATATGGTCATCAGATTGGTGTCGTATATGAGAAATCACATTATAACTACAAGCATTTTTGTGGAAAAAGCTAGCAAAAAAATGCTTCAACTTCTCCCTTGAAGAAAAATTTTGTTCTTGAATAAAGAACAAGTGGAAACCGCAAATATAGAAGACTTGAAGTTCAACTCAGTATCTTAGGTGGTCACACTCCTTGAAAAATGAGTATTGTGATGTCAAAATCCACTCAAGCGACCTTCTCTTTGAATGAAAAAGCCAGCCAGCCAGCCACAATGAGTGCTAGTGATGAAGATCGACACCCGTGGAGGTCAAGAGAGGTCCCTGAAAAAGAGGTTCTCCGAACCAAAGTCACCCATTGCGACCTCACCACATGCATCGTTGAGGTGGAAAGGTTGCTGCATACCCTACATGATAGGTGGAAGAAATGGTCATTAGTATGAGGAGCATCACCTAACAAAATGCCCTTATGCAACAACTCGTCCTCTATATGCAAAGGAATACGCACAACTCCTGAAAATAGGCATCTGAAGAAGAAGGCATTAATACAAGGAGGCCTTTAAAAATGAGAGACCTTTGAAGAAGAGGCCATAAAATGGAAGAAATCTTGTAAAGGGAAGGCCTATGAAAAAAAGAAATCATAAGCGGAAGAACACATATAAAAGAAAGGCCTATGAAGAAGATGCCATAATCCCTGTAAAGGAGATGCCTCTAAAGGATAGGCCATAAATGGAAGAACCTGTAAAAATGGAAGGTTCCTAAATAAGGAGCCATAAATAAAAGAATCCCTGTAAACAAGACGCCTATGAAAGAAGAGGTCTTGAATGGAATAACCCTTGAAGAATAGGAGACTTATGGAGAAGAGACCATGACTACGACAATCTTTAAGAAATGGAAGGTCTATAAAGAAGTGGCTATGAGGGGAACAACCTTTGAAAAAAGGGTCAGCCCTGAAAAATAAAGACCCAAAACAAGGGATCATATTTGATGAATTAAGATACTTCGTCCCCTAAACTTGGGACTTCGTTTCCGGATAAACATTTCATCTACTTTTAGAGGCTTTATCCATGGAGCACGAGACTCCAATGCTACAATTACTATTTTCCCTAGTGTAAAGGTTTCATCTCAGCTCTGCATCTGCGCCTCTGCAATGCAAAGCATCATCTCGACTATACAGAAGAGCTTCCATCATGCACGACTCCATCTCTCTTATGCATCAGTGTGACTACCATGCAAGGCTTAATATTACCAATGCATCAGCGCATCGACATGTAAGGCATCGTCTCGCTTATGCATCCGTTCATCCTCCATGCAAGGCCTCATCTTACCTATGCATCAGGGCTTTCACCATCCAATGCTTCATTTCTCCTATACATTAGTTTCTCTGCTATATAAGGCTTCATTTTGCCTATGAATTAGTGCTTCCGCCATGCAAAGCCTTATCACGCATATGCATCAATGCTGCCACCACATGGAATCCATCTTGAAACCTAAGAGATGAACCCCTTCCTTGGATGGATCAAAGTCTATAGAAAAAGCCATCGTATTGAAAGCCACCCCTGCAAAGAAGTAAACAAAACCTCGAAAGGAAAGGTACGAATGCTCCCAAACGGGGTCTATCTTGAAACATATGGGGGTAGACCCCTTCCATGGATGAACCAAACATCGTGGAGAAAGCCATGGAAGAGCTATCCCCTGTAAAGAAGTAAAAAAGTCTCAAAATAAGAGTTGTGATATACCCAATGGGGTCCACCTCGAATCCTACGAGGCATATCCCTTCCATAGATGGGTCAAACACCATGGAAGAAGCATTTGCATGGAAGAGTCATCCCCATATGAAGAAGTAAATCAACCTCGGAAGAAGAGATGCGATGTACCCAAATAGAGCCCATCTTAAAACCTATGAGGGATACCCTTTCCATGGATAGATCAAAGACCATGAAAGAAACCCGTGCATGGAAGAGTTACCCCCTACACGTAAGTAAAAAAAGGCCCCGAATAAGAGGTGCGAAGACCCTCAAAGTTTGTCTCTTCACCAATTGGCTCTCCTCATGCAAGGGCCTTAACTAAGTTCAATTCAACCGTATCAAAGGTTTTATCTTCACCAATAGACTCGTCCTCATGCAAGGACCTTACCCAAATTCAATTCAGCCTCATCAAAGACTGCCTCTTCACCAACGAGCTCGACCTTATACAAGGGCCTTGCCCAAGTTCGATTCAATCTTATCAGATCTTGTCTCTTCACCAATGGGCCATCCTTATGCAAGGTCTCTCACAAGTTCAATTCAGTCTCATCAAAGGTTGCCTCTTTACCAAAGGGCTCGTCTTCATACAAACGCCTTACCCAAGTTCAATTAGCCTCATCAAAGGTTGCCTCTTCGCTAATGGGCTCTTCTTTATGCAAGGGCCTTGTTCAAGTTTAATTCAACTTCATCAAATGCTATATCTTCAACAACAAGCCTGTTGTTATGCAAGAGCCTTGTCCAAGTTCAATTTAGCCTCGTCGATGCTGTTTTTCACCAACGACGCTCCCTCGTGTAAAGGTCTCGTCCAAGTTCAATTTAGCCTCAACAAAGACTGCCTTTTCACCAATAGGCTCGTCCTCATAAAAGAGCCTCGTCCAAAGTCAATTCAACTTTATCAAAGGTTGTCTCTTTACCAATGTGCTCTCTCTCATGCAAGGGCCTCGCCTAAATTTAACTTAATCTCATCAAAGGCTACCTCTTTACCAACGGGCTCTTCCTTATGCAAGGGCCTCACCCAAGTTCAATTAAGTCTTATTGTAGGCTTCTTCAACAAGAAGTCTTATCATACGCTTCATCTTCGATAACCGGCGCGCCCTCAACAAGGGCCTCACCTTAAAGAAAGTTAGAAATCTGATACAATTTTTACTCATATTATGCATTTTAAGTCCATGCATTTTATAAGTAACCATGCTCTAACTTGGGGGACTATTGTGCTAAGTTATGCCTTCGCAATTGAGAGGTTGGAAAAGCACAGATTCACTCAACATAAAATAGCCCATGCTAAGCTCCACTTCTTCAAAACAGAATATGTGGCATGAACAAGGCAACCCACTTCGACCCAAAAGTCCACGCATTATACGAATATTCAAACATGGACTTGGAAGACCATTGTTATGCCTCTTCCAATGAGGCTCCAGCATGACCACATGGCAACCACATAGCAAGTGAACCTAGGCTTTCACTCCACGTCATTCTGCCCATTTGAAAATTTTGGCTGAACCCCTATGAAGAGGTTGAACCTATGTGAAGGATTGAACCCTCATGGATAAGGTAAGGCGTGTATAGGAATTGCAAAGGATCTTCCATACAAGATATTTCATTTATGATTAATGTGACAAAACACTACAAAAGCCACTCTACCAAGTCAATATGTCAAGTCTAGCCTCTATGTAGGCATAAGGCTGCAAAAAGTCATAAAATTAAATGCACTTGAGCTTAGAACTGATCGATTGATGTTTATAACAAAGTGCCTCATCCGCACATGTCTCTTCATCTAACGGTTCTTACTCATTCCCTTCTACTAATAAAGCTCATATATTGTGTCATTTAAATGTAATGCAAATTTAGACTCTTAAGCTATAACTTTGTTCTCTTTCTATATTTTGTTTACATATTCTCTCAAAATTGAACTACTTTTTACATAAGGGGCTCACGTCTAAAACACGTCCAATATCCAAATAAAAACTTTCTACATATAAGAAACATACTTGGATAAATTAAGAACTAATATTTTATCCACAAAAATTGACATCAAAAGTTGTGTACTATTTGAATTGTTCCAATTTACTAATCATTTTATTACCAATAAAAATGATATGTGTTACACCTCTTCCAACGAAGTCCTAAGCATGGCCAAGTGAACTACACAGCAAGTGGATCTAGACCCGTACTCCACATCATTCTACCCATATAAAAAGTTGGTCGAGCCTCTATTAGTCGAACCCCTATTAGCCGAACCCCAATAGGGCCAAACCCCTCTTCATACTAGATCTTGTATCAAGTTGTGACAACTCACTAAATATGTAATTCTATTCAATCAAACAAGTCAAGTCTCACATGTCAGATCTAGGGCTGCCAAGCCGTCACAGCATTAATAATAAAATGGCCTATAAATGATTAATTGATGGCTATGACAAAAGGTCCCAACTGTGCGGATGAGGCCACGTGCCTTCTCATCTAACAACTCTTAATCATCATCTTTTACTATAAAAGCGACACTTAGTATCATTTTGAAGGGGGCAAGTTTAGACTCTCAAGCCTATATTCTTGCTACACACACTTTTTAGTGTTCTACTCCCAAGCCGACCCCTTTTCTATCGATTAGAGGTTCATGTTCTAAGCTCCCCTACACCCAAAATTATTCCTTTAGCTGACTCGACCTTCGGGTGTGTGTGATTAACTAGTGGCCTATCCAAGTGTGTTGGGATTTAGCTTACGTGGATGTGAGAGGTTTTGGGATCTGTTGGCCACATCATTAGTACAATTTTTGAGTCAACAATATGTATGGTGCATTGGATTGTAAGTGTGGAATTTGTATGGAAAGAAAATAAATTTTAGTCAATTCAATTGTTTAGAACTCGTTTGTATATAAATTATTGATTAAATGTGTTTGATTGATTTAGTTTTCAATTTGAAAAGTATTATACTTATTCATTTTTTATTGGTGAGTAAATAAGAGAGGGGGGATAGATAAGAGAGAGAAAGAAAGAGTGAATTATCTGGAAAATAAAAATCACCACTTCCGAAAGAAAATATTTTATTATTTTTGAGGAAATATAGTCACATGATCAAAAGTTAGATAAGAGAGACTTTTTTGTTTCACATTTGTATAAAATTTATGACCGTTGCATAGTATAGCAGTCGACATTTTTCACCTCCTTTATGTGATAATGGAGCCTAGCTGTTTGAAAAAAAGGGTCAAAAAATTTCTAAGAATAGGAAAAAAATGTAGAACAAACAAGTTGTTAATTAATATTAAAACCTTTTCACACCAACGAATATTTACCAGAGATTTTTAACTTATATTCTACACCTCCTTCATTTGCATATTGAGATTTAATTTTTACTGAAATTCTAATAGGTGAATTTTCAATATAAATATTTTATCTATGATTTATCTTCTATATATACACACACACACACACACTCACATCTCAGCTTTAAAAAAAAAAAAAAAAAAGTGAAAATTGCATTAGTGAATGGTGGGTGACCAAATCATTAGTGGGAAAAATAATAAATTTTAAAATTTACTATAAACGTGAGTATTTTATCTTTTATTTTGTTAAAAAATTTGATTACTTTCAATTGAGCAGAGTAGCCAACCAACCTCGTGGAACATGCGTGTGGTCCTTTTGCTGCTATTGTTATTATTTTAAAAAAATTATGTTTGTCCCAGAATGTGAACAAACAAGCATAGGCGATGCAGGATTGGACTAAAAAAACTCAAATTGGGCTAAAACAAAATCACAAGGGAAAAAAAAAAAAAAAAAAAAATTCTTGAATCCTAGCACCGGTTTGTAAAGGATTTTCCCAAGATTTGAAGCAATTTTATAACCGTTGAACAGCTCAGAAGTGGGGCCCATTGTAGCTGTTGGCTTTGTTTGCCCTTCCACTAGATTATCACAATTTTTAAAGATGCTCTTTAAGAATAGTCAAATATGATGATTGAAAGAAATATGTACAAAGTAATTCAAAGTAATACAAAGGGTACTATATACTTTTACCATTTTTAGGTGATAGTTTCTACTGATGGCTTAAATGCCTGGCAGCAATGGAAAGGCAAACAACAGTCACATTTGGGCTAAAAATGTTGGGTAAATCCCTCCCGGACAGGTTCTTGATATGAATTGAGGAGTAAGATGAGCACATGCTCTTTTAAAATGAACACTTCGTAAAAGTACGACTTGGATACATGCCCGAATCGTTGGACAAAGTCGTGTATATACCAAATTTCCCTATGTCTATCATATCATGTTCACATTATTTTGCATTCCTTCAATTGTGAAATTTCATTTATCCTTTAAATATGTTGATAATCTTATTCTTTTTCTAAAGTTATTTAGAAATGCTAGACTGAAAATAAACTCAAAATCGTGCAAAATGTCTTGGTCTAATTCAAATTGGACTACCTCTTTTATCTGTAAATAAACATTTTTACAGTACTCTCGATTATGATCAAATTATATAATAAATAAGTTGAATATGTCTCCTCTTATTTCAATCTCTCTACATTTTAATAATCCACACAAGGTTCTCATAGTGGTGCACGTTGAAATTGCTTCACAATTGCATTAGGATTCTACCTCGTGGTTTCCTTTTCAATTCCAAGTGAATGCATCCAATTCAATTAGGAACTCTAAATCTGCAGGAACGGAGGAACGGATACTGCAGAAGGCCATAATTAATTATCCAATTATATACTTTTTTGCAATTAAATAGAGTTTTAAATAGTTATTTTTAGGAGAATGTATGATTAAAAAATAGGAAAATTTTTTGAGTTCCTTACAAAATATTTTCTTATGTGAATGTACATTTTAAAATGAACATGTAAAAAAAAATCTGAAAAAATAATTGTCAAACAGGGACTTATATTTTTGAACTGGCTTTAAAAAATGTCTGTGTGTGTGAGAGAGAGAGAGAGAGAAATTGTTGCATGTGAAAAATACTTGATTAAATTATCATTTCTGGCAAGTTGGCACTCAATAAAATATAGGAAAATTCTTGGAGTACAGGAAAGAAATTACAGATTTTGTACAGATTTCAATTGTTGTCTCACACGGGGATGGGCCCCATGTGAGTTTTATATTCAAAAAAACAAACCACCCACCCCCCTATTGTTAGTATTCTGGCAGAAAATTCATGTACGTGTAGCAGCTTCCTAAACTATAAATGGTAGGCGATATTAGTATAATTGATAACACTAGCCGACGTTAAATTTGTGTAGCAAGTTATTATAAAATGTTTTATAAGTATTATAAAAGTAATATTTGAATATGCGTAAATATTAATTAATTTAAAATTAATACTGAAAAATATATACGTGACAATAAAAGTTAAATTATTTATTTAATTATCAATTAAGTACAACTGAATGTTAATTAGTATACATGGAAGTGCATAATGAAATGCATTCTTCAATGTGAAATTTAATTTATAATTAGGATTAATAACACTGAAATACATAAATAAAGATAAATATTAATTAAATAAATGGAATGTTAATTAATTGAGAATTAGTAATCAGGAATTCATACATTAATGAAAGCACACGGGTGAAATGAATTTGTCAAATATATATGTATATTTATGGTAATTAAATGGTTAAATAAATTAAATACATATTTAAAAAATGAAAAGTAAGGTATTATTAAAATAGAATTATAGTAGAGTTATAATCGTTCAAAAAATAATTCTCACTTGGTGTGATATTTAGATAGTGTTTGGTGATGATTAAAATTAGATTTTTAATAGATTGTGATAGAAGTTTTTGGAATATGTGGTTGAAAAGTTGTGGGACCCATGAAAAATATGATTAATATTGATTAATTGACTTTGACTTGGATTAAAATCATTAAAATTTTAATGATTTTAATTCGGACCAAACATGGACTTAATATATTATAGATTTATTATAAAATATAAACTGTGACTCTTACTAATTAAAAGTAAATAAAAAATATAGATAAAAAACTTTGTCAAATATACTGTATACCTAACTTGTCAACCAAGACTTTGGAAACTTCGATACATTCAAGATTGGAGGCCTAATATATTACGAAACCTCAGAATAGTCCTGGTTCAATGTTTCTCATCCTAAACTAGATACATCCTCCACTAATTGTGTTTCAATTTTCAAAGAAAATCCATATTTTTCCTTTTCCTTCTGGAAATTATTGTGCTTGGAACCAGAAATAAGTAGACTAATTCATTGTTGAGTGGAATTAGAATTTCCTTCAGAACCCAAATGCACTTCGTTCTATTGTTTGACTAGTTTTTTTTAGTCTACTTTCCTTTTAAACAAGCACCTACAAAATAGAAAGATATCAATTAAAAGCCGTACTTGATACATAGGTTTCACAATGCTCAAATCAGAAGTTAAAACAAACAAGATTATACTTTTTGCATTACTTCTTCTTATTAAGTCGAAACTAACATAATATTAAGTATAAATTCTGAAGATTGTAGTGCCTTATACCTCTCTTGATAGATTGCTTACGTGGTAGATTTCTAATGAATGGATTAAATGTGTGAGATGTGAAAGATAATGTAGAATCTTGCCAAGTGTAAATTCTATTAGTCAAGAAGTAAATTAGGGTGTACATATAGCAAGATTATTTTTTCTTTTACCTAAATGTATTTTGAAGTATTTCATGGTTTTTTCAAAATATATATATTTGGGAAAATTGCAACCACGGTATCAAAACTTTCACATAATGGCAGTCATGCCCAAACATTTCATTTGTGTCACTCATGGTACCAAACATATCAAAAATTATCACTTAAAGTCCAAATGGATGAAAACTGTTAGTTTGACCGTTAGTTGATCAGATAATTGACCTTGAAATGATGAACAATAAAACACCTACAAAAAGAGATTGGGTCTATCTCTCCCATTGTACATTTGGCGTGAGAATTAGTGATTGTGTTTAAGTGAATGATGAAGGACTTGACGAAAAAGAGAGAAAACTAGAAAAGTACTGTGAAAGGAAAAAATATTTTTACAGTTGGCACGCCTATGAAGTATTTATAGAACCATATAATCATAGAGCGATTTTTGTCCATGTGTTTAGTGGTTAACGTCCACTCACTAGATTATTTTCATCCACATACTTAATGGTCAACTTCCACCAACTAAGTGGTTAAAAGGATCGGTGATCACTGTTAGAGATTTTCAACTGATTAGAAGGATGTCTGAGCGATAAGGAGTCATGGTGGTTGATCGAGCTTCCTAGGGGTCGACCATCTAGTGATCAATCGGTCATCGTGAAGTCACTTGGGCAATTATAGTGGTAGTTGATCTATCATAGCAGTAGTTGAGTAATTATAGTAGTAGTCGGTCTATCATAGCAATAGTTGACCTATCATAGCAGTAATCGAGCAATCATAGTGGTAGTTGATCTATCATAGCGATAGTCGGTCTATCATAGCAATAGTCGAGGCAATCATAGTGGTAGTCGGGCAATTGCCTTCGCTTGGTTGGCTATCGTAGTTCATTATTTATATCACATAGCATCATTATCCTCTTTACCTCTTGTCTATAGTTATCGTTAAAAATAGTATTCTAAAAAGCGTAAAACGTGGCTAGACGTCGAGACAAAACTTCAAACTTTACGAGATTAAACGAGCCTATATGAAGCCTAGGTATAAAAAGGCATTTTCTTAATTTTAAACATTTTAAAAATGATTTAATAATTTTAAAAAAACATATCAAATATCTAAAATTATAAAATATTATATTTACTTAATAATTCTTACAATTAATCAATTATACAATTTTCAAATTTTCAAAATGTAAAATCTAGATTATTCTTACTTATTAGATTTATATGAACTTTATACATGTTTTCGAAGTTTTCAACAAAATAATGAGTTTCAAGATCATAATTACATAATATAGATAGTACCGTAACTTAAATTTTATTTAACTCTTTATCGAATAAAGTTATTTTTAACTTATGTACATATAAAGTCATTAAAAGAATTTGAAAGTAAAGTAAAATGAAAAGTTTTTTAAAAATAAAAAAGTTAATAAACTAAAGTCAAATAAAAGACTTTTAGAAAAAAAATGAAAAAAAAAAATTAATAAAGCTTGCCTAGGGAAGACGAAGGAGAAGAATGTTTAAAAATTGAAAAAAAATTGCATAGGCTCGAAGCAAGGCGTTTTGCTTGAGCACCAAGCTTAGGCGTCACCTAGACGAGCCTTTTAGAACACTGATTATGAGGTAGCATCTTCACTACTTTGTGTCATAAGAGCACTTACCCCCTTTTTTGTATTTCCATTTCATCTCCAAGCTAGTATTATACTCTTCTTCTAGCCAAAAAGCCTTTAAAATCATCCTGTCACACATTGTGGGTGTGCAAAAGTGAGAGTGATGGTAAGAGTGGAAGGGAATCGATCGGCCAATCTAAAGATGGGCTTGTCGACAATCGTGACCTAGTTGGTTGATTGATACGAGGGCCTGCTGTTCGATCGACTAATCGACTAGCCATTTGGGATCGGTCGATCGAACCTCCCCGGAGTGATAGTCTAACATATTTAACAGTTTCCATCTTTCGATCCATGTTCTACTAAAATCCACATTGATTTTTGTAAATCTCCCAATCAAAATTTTGAAATTGAGCGAGATCCGACAGGTAAAGTTGTGGTCCTTGACATTCCAAAGAGACCTAGCACTTATAATTCTTCAACCAAACTGAATCGCTTGCTTGATAGATATTATCGTGACTAATGTGCGTTCAATTTTCTTCCATATTCACTTTTTTTGATGGCCAAGCAATTTGTTGTTCACACAGTTGATCGCTTGGTAGTCGACGCATCATGCTTCGACTGCTATGCGATTGATTGCTTGACTAGTGCATAGTGGTCATATGCACTAGCTTCGTCGATTGACGTCATTGCTTGCTACTCATAGTGGTCATATGCACGAGCCACACGGGCTGACCCGTGACGAGCCGAGCCAACTCAACCAAGTTTAAAAAAAGTTAAAAATAAAAAATAATTCAGCTAATTGCGTTTGTAGGCAACTATGAATATTGAAAAAAGTTAAAAATAAAATAAAATAATTCAGTTGTCTACAAACGCATGCAGCTGTGAACATTAAAAAAAGAGAGAAAAAATCGAGTCGAGCCGTAAAGGCCCGAGCCGAAATCTCGGTTTGAATCTAATTTTTTTGCAGAACAAAGGCTCAGCTCGGCTCGGGGAAAAAAAGCCTGAACCATTTTTACTTGAGCCAAGCCCGAGCTTTGAGCTTCGACTCGTGGTTTGGCTCGGCTCGACTTGTTGACACCCTTACTCACCGCTTAGCCCATTGGATGATTTTATGTACAAAACACGATGTCTAGTGGTTTTGAGCCTTAATTGATTTTTCGGTTTTAAAAACTCACCACTAGGGTTGTAGAGCAAGTTTGAGCTTATAACCATTTTTTTTTGGTTTTCTTGCTCTCCGCCCAGCCCTTCGGATGACATGTTGTGTTGATTTCGAGTTCGATTAATGAATTTTAGTTCAGCTATTTCCATTGAAGATTTTTTAGCTTTAACCAATTTTTGATTTTTTTTTGCTTACCGCTTAACCTCTTGGATGACTTTGATGTGCTAAACACGAAATCTAGTTATTTTGAGTCTTAAACCATTTTGTATATTTTGAAAACTCACCACTAGGATCGTAGAGCATTTTTGATTTCATAACCATTTTTTTGTTTTCTTGCTCGCCGCCTAACCCCTCGGTGTGATATGTTGTGTTGAGCGCATGGTCTAGTGATTTCTAGTCTTAACCATTTTTTTGGTTTTGAAAGCTTACCGCTAGGATCGTAGAGAGATTTTGAGCTTATAACCACTTTTTGGTTTTCTTGCTCACCGCCTAAACCCTTGGACGATTTGTTGTGTTGAGCGTATGGTCTAGTGATTTTGAGCTTTAACTATTTTTTTTTTTGATTTTGAAAGCTCACCACTATGAACGTAGAGAGACTTTGAGCTCGTAAGCATTTTTTTTTGTTTTCTTGCTCGTCGCCTAATCCCTCGGATGACTTATTCTGTTAAGCGCATGGTCGAATGATTTTGAGTTTTAACCATTTTTTGGATTTGAAAGCTTACAACTATTATCGTAGAGTAATTTTGAGCTTACAATCATTTTTTTTAATTGCTCATTGCCTAACCACTCAAGTGATTTGTTGTGCTGATCGAAGTTGTGAGCCCATGATTTGTGTAAAAAATCTCAACATTTTTAGATCAATTTTGTGCACATACATAAACATTGCCTAGATTTACGAACTTAGTAAGCACACTAAGCGTCCCAGATAGGTTAGCCCTTCCTTAGAACCCTCATCATCTAGCACCATCTAGACTTTTCATTTAATAATGCTGGTAATTACCAAGAGGCTAAACCTAGTAACAAGGATTACATTAGAGAAATCATTAAAATTCCTAGCAACTATACTTACAAGGAAAATATAAAGACATCCTACCTAACTATTTTTTTTTTGAAAGCTTACCGCCTAGCTCCTTAGAAGCTCAAAATCCAATATCATGACTAATGGAGAACCCTTAGCTTGTACGCTATCTACATAATACTTCCTTGAATCGTGTTGATTACCTCTTACACTTCCAACCCCCAACTGGTTAGGAATTTCATGATTTGGTGGTAGATTGAAAGGACATCACTAGCAACGTTTAACAAAGGTCGTTCTTAGATTGCGTTGTGTGCCATGGGTGTTTTGACGACTAGAAAGCTTGCTAAGATTACCACGCTTGTTGGGTAAGCACCCATACGGCACCTTCTACTATCACATTTGCACCTCTAAATCTTAAAGAGGAGTGGTTATGGTTTTCAATTTTCTAAAAATGTTTTCAACTCCAAAAAGACCTCTCAAGTAAGAACAATAGCTACACTACCACCATTGACTAGCACCCCACCATCAGGGCATCATCATGAAAGCTTGCTATACCAATCAAGTCTTCCTCACCAAAAGTGATGTTTGGATTGAATCTTGCCTTTTTCTGAATGGTGCAAACCCCAATAGAACGAGCATAAATTTTCTAGCAGAATTTGAATTTCCACCTGCTGATATCCTTTTGACAATCACGTTTATTGCTCAGGGCCCTAGAAGGTGGAAGATCATTGACTTTCTCTTTGCCTTGATCATTTTTTACGTATTTAGCTAGGAATCCTTGTATCAGAAGATGTTCGATCTCTTCTTTCAGATGGATACAATTTTCTATCATGCCCATGATCTTTATGGAAATGGCAACATTTGTTTTTCCCTCTTGCTAGTAGACGCAACCATAGGCTTTGGCCAATCGAGCTCTTTTATGTCTCGAATCTTCATCAATACCTTAATATACAAAGTGCCCAAAGGGATAAAGGTCTTGAATTTTTCACGCTTTTGCTTGGTCAATCGATCCTGTGTATAGCCCTTATTCATGGGTTCATTTTTCAGATTGTTTATATTAGTGTTTTTTTGCTCATCATGCGACTTTCGCTTGTAAGTTTCGGGCTATCATCCTTTTCGAAGACTTTTTATGACCTTCTCCACTTCTTTGCAGCTACATATTTGTTTTCCTTCTTCAACAGGGCATGCATCAACTCCGGGCGGAGAGGGGGGAGGGGTTCTTTGATAACGAAATCTTAAATGCCCAATTTCGCATCCTATCCATCAATACGATAATTACGACTGACATTTGAAGGTCATTATGCCAAGTGTAGCCCGACAAACCTGGTCAAATAATCTTGTAAGGACCTATCTTTCTCGTAGACAACTTGCATCAACCTATGGCAATTTTTATCTTTTTTTTTGCTACTCAAAAAATATGACACAAAACTCCAGAAAAGTTTATCAAAAGTTGTGATAGACCAGGGTACCAAGGTTACTACCTAGGCTCTAATAGACCAGGGTACCAAAGTTGCTACCCAGGCTCTAGCCTATTTCCTTATCATCAATGGAAATGATTGGCACATCAATGCGTTGGGGCTGTATATAGTCACAACATATCAACAAAGGCCCACAGGTGGTCAAACGGATCTGTGACTCCATCACATGCCTCTATCATTAGCGATTTGAAGCCTTTTGGTAGAAGGAAGCCATGACTTCTGGTGCAAATAGGTCTTCTTCCAAAATTAGTTGCTTGCGTCTATCATTTCTTTTTGATAATGCATCATCATTTCTCCATCTTGCATTCCAAGTCTACCATAAGACGTGGAACACGCAGATCCGTGACTTCATTAGCCTTTGGTTTGCTACCATTGTTTGGATGGATGGAGGGATAACCATTTGTACCGCTGGGAACAGTTGTCTGCGTGTATCTTATAGTGGATTGAGGGATGGGCCGACCGCTCTCTGAGCCTAGCCTTGCAAAAGAGTTATCATGGCTGCCAATGAGTCTTCAGAAAACTAAATTGACTCTGTGTTACATATTAGGTTGCGACAATGGGTTTTGACCCCGGGCAACAAACTTTAATTCCACCATATTTCCGATCAAGAGCGTATCACTCCTAGTTCGCCTTTTAAATATAGCTTTTATATATTCAGAACTTACCATAGACAGCGCCAATGAAATAATAATGAAACAATCTTTCAACTTCTTTAGCGGAGCAATGCGGCTTTTGCTACTCCGATGAACAATGTAACACCTACAAGAAGAGATCGAGGTTATGTCCCCCGTTGTACCTCTAGCATGAGAATTAAAGATCGGGTTTAAATGAACGATGAATGACTTAAATGAGAGAAAGCTAGAAAAGTACTATGAAAGGAATTTTTTTTATACCTGGCACGATTTGAAGTATATATAGGTGCTTAGAACCATGTAAACCACTAAGTGGTTTTCATCCACGTGTCCAGTGGTTAACTTCCACTCACTAGATGTTATTCACCTACGTATTCAGTGGTCAACTTCCATCAGTCCAGTAGTTAAAAGGATCGGTGATAACCGTCTGACTTTTTCAACCAATTAAAAGGATGTTTGAGTGGTTAGGAGTCATGGTGGTCGATTGAACTTCCTAGTGGTTGACTACCCAATGGTCGGTCGATCGATCTCGATAGTCGATTGATCATTGTGATAGTTGGTCTATCATACAGGTGTGGTCTATCATAACAATAGTTGGACAATCATAGTGGTAGTTAGTCTATCATAGCGATAGGTGGGCAATCATAATTGGAGTCGATCTATCATAGCGATAGACGGTTTTTCCTAGCGGTATTCGTGCAATTGCCTTTGATTGGTTGGCCATCGTAGCCCTATTTATATCATAGAATATCACAAAGCATCATTCGTTAAATACACACTTAGTCCAATAGCTCATAATTTAGTGAAATTAAGGTTGAAAGTTAGGAATTGTGAAAATTTTGACCATTGCTTCCTACTGACCTAGTAAAAAAACAAGGATGGCTTTAGGCATCAATATGGTGATGCTTCTTTGTTCACGAGGAATCTGTTGTGACTTGACATTCGTTGAGTACCATATTGAAGTAATATATATTCATTCACTTGGAATAAAATCACGATTATTGAATAAAAATGTCAAATTTATCTTTCGTCTAAAGGTCAATTAATTGGGAAGAAATATCATATTTAATAGAAAAAAAAAGTACAACCTCTCATGTATAGACAATCATGTACAACTAGGGGTGGGCGTGGGTTGGGTCGATTTGCCTCAACCCAAACCCAACCCAACATTGTCGGTTTGTTCGAAATCCAACTCAACCCAACCTATGTAAATGTTGAAATTTAACCCAACCCAACCCAATTATGTGTCGGTCGGGTCGGGTCGGGTTGTTTGGTTTGAAATAAACTTATTGCACATATAAAAATAAAAGGGGATTTTGGGTTGTTAACCCTATAACTCATATTCAATGAAATTCAATGTCAACCTCATCGTAATCCTTCCTCAACTTAGATCCCCATTTTCACTAAATATTGTCAATAATTCCAATTTTTTGACACATATGTTAGAATTAGAAAGACTAAATCTGATACCCTTAAGTTATATTATATAACTAATTATAAGTTTGTATTGACATTTGCTTTGATTATTGTATTATTATAAGCATTTCAGAAAGCTCATTTCCTCTATGTGCATTGTGTAATCTAAAAACATATTGTAGGAAATACCATGTGCAATTGCAAAATGAATTTGTACAACTTATCCAACAAAGAATGGGGAACAAAATCAGGTTCATAAACTTAGAAGTTACAAACATATTTCCAGCATAATGTTAACAGCAGCAGATTTTGAGAATCAAAATGTAAGCGTTCATCATAAATTAGCTGATGTTAAGCGAGAAATTGTGCAAATCCATGAATATGTTCACCATAAATTAGTTAATTTTTGATATTAAA
Source organism: Fraxinus floribunda (assembly GCA_903798395.1). Taxonomy (NCBI): domain Eukaryota; kingdom Viridiplantae; phylum Streptophyta; class Magnoliopsida; order Lamiales; family Oleaceae; genus Fraxinus; species Fraxinus floribunda. The sequence continues at coordinate 1,769 of CAIGRS010105036.1, read as the reverse complement.
TTAATTTTAATTATCCCCTAATATTGAGAGGTCCTTTATCGGGGGATCCAAATCCACCCAAAATGCAAGTAGATACACATTTACTAGTACACTTCTCAGCTTTCTTAGATTTCGGCCGTTGGATCCTCACCTTCTTCTTACAATCCTCCTGTTCAGGAGTACATACACTCGATAATGCTTGTGGTATATTCGATAGAGTCTCCTCCGATTATTGCGGCACCGCCACCTCAATTACACCCGCCCCGACCACCACAGAAAACATGATTGCGACCGCGACCACCGTTGTTGCAGCTATACTTATCCGATGACCATTGGTGATGCACGCGGAGATAGAATTGTATCTATTGCAACATAGTATTGAGCATCTGCTGTAAGGTCCACCATAGATTAACATTCTTTTGAGCGAGATAGAGCAGATACTTGAGAGATGGATGGATTGAATGAGATAATGCGACTTTAGGGTTTTGTTTTTAAAGGCGTTTTGTTTTTACTAGTGAGGAAAATGTGAGTTGCACGTTAGTGACAAAATATAAATGACTAACACAGTAACAATTTCGAGTTCTAAATTTAATTTGTATACCATCAAAAATTCTTACTCATTCCAGTTATGATGGTAGTAAAACCTCAAGCTAATATCTCAAATTTCTAGATATTACATTATGCTCCTGTTAACCTTCCATTTGCCTCAGCTCTTAGGGCTATGACAGTGGAAGCCTAATTGCGTGCTTGTGCTTCTTTAGACTTTTAAATTGATGAGCAAATCTCATTGCTCAGTTTCAACTGAATTTGTGGAGTCAGTGCCATTCGTTTTCTGTTCGAGATCCAGAATTCATTGAAGGGTGTAGTATATAAACTAAAACAGTCGCGTCTAAAATAGATGGCCATGGCCTGACATTGTACAAATTTGTGAACCCCTCGTTTCTTTTCCAAGATTTTTGATCTAGGTTTCTTTAATCATTTCATATTTCATAAAAATGGCACTAAATTCTGTAGTGATTACACTTGATAAGCCTGAGAATGTTTCTTTAATTGAAGCAAATGATTCCCAAAGGGGATTAATTTTCCAAGAGATGCAAAAAGCTGCAAGCCCCAAGCAATTTACTTGGGTTTTCTTCTCAAAGCTCACAGGGTAGTGTCTTTTATTCCATGGTTGGCAATGAGTTTGTGTACAATTTTTAGTTCGATCAATAAATGAATTGCCACTACTACGGATGCGAGGGAAGAAGAGCCCTAAAAAAAATCGCGTCTTCGTGTGAGCACAGAGACGCGCACGGAGCTAGCTTCGTATAGCACGGAGCTAGCTTCGTATAGCACGAAGCTAGACTGTCCAGCTCCGTGCTACACAGAGCTAGAGACAACTCCGTGCAGCACGGAGGATTGGCTCCGATTTTTTTTTCTTCTCTGGTCTTCGACTTCAAATTGAAAAAAATGCATACACTTGAATTCTTGAATTTACTAATCAAATGCAGAAACCTTTTCTAAGAATTCTTGTCTATAAAAATTAGACCAAAAATAAAAATTTGCGCGCACGTTGCATCGGATTTCCTCTTCCTTGCTACGACTGCCATGATTGGGATTTCTTCTGACAATGCCTCCCTGCGCAACGGAGGCACGACTTCTGCCTCTACTCACAATGGAGGAGGCACGTGCCTCCATCCGCAATGGAGGCATGGCTATGCCTTCGTGCTTAATGGAGACACGACCTTGTCTCCTTTAAAAACGGAGACACGTCTCCGTGTGGCAAAGAGACAAGGCTTGTGTCTCCTTGA
>CAIGRS010104919.1:0-17374 GCA_903798395.1 Fraxinus floribunda | reverse complement strand
TCGATTGCTTGCTCAATTTCAAAGCCATCAATGCGCATCTTATATAATACTATATTAACTACATGATAGTCGCCATTCCAAGTTCAACCGTAACTCATAACCAATATTTTTCTCATGGGTTGGGGGCAATGCCCCTAACGGTGATCGACCTAACCGGTCAGATCGCGAGGGTTGAGGAGGCAGCACCCTTTCGTGAGGGTCCAGGGGCAACGCCCCTGACGGTGATCGACCTGATCGGTCAGGTCACGGGGCTCGAGGCTGCCCCCTTGTGGGGTTCGGGGGCAACGCCCTTGGCGGTGATCGCCATATGTGGTACAAGAAATGATTCAGTAATAAAATTACTAAAAAATAATTCAGTAATAATTTCGGAAATCGCCACATGTGGTACAAAGGGTTTTGCTCATTTTATATTGTAGTGATGAAATATAGACATACATCTTATTACAATATAATTATAATTATAACCTAATCTAATTAAAAAAAGAAAGATAAACCTCTCGAATTTATTTATCTTCTTTCATTCCTCTCCATAACCCGGACAATTTTAGGCTAATAAAAGAATATGTATTATGTATTTCAATGTAAAAAAAAAAAGTGCACGCACGGAGACACGGGCTCCGGAGACAAATTCGATTTTTTTTACCCAAACCCACGGTTTCCAATTAAACAATTTCTTGAAAATTCATCATTAATTTCATTATTCATTCATTCATAGCAATACATAACTCACAATATTAAATCAAATCTGTAAATCACAAATCAATATTATGATCAAGAGGTTATGGACACACTGCTTACAAACATCACAAATCAATAATATGATCGATAAATATGTAAATCACAAATTAATAATATGATCGAAGCCTTTTAGGAATTTAAAAGTGGCACTCTGAGTAAAAGTGTAAAGTCAGTCTATAAGTTCATCTTCTGTCATTAATTACCAGTATCCCTGCAACCATGGAAAAACTAAGTTACTCTTTCCATTTGAACAATTTCGAATGGAAACAATATTGTGACACCCACGTTATGGTGATGGTATATTGTCTGGATCGGGTTTAATACGAATCTCAAGCTTACCAGCATCTCCAAGTACACTAGTCTCAGTTACATTGAAAAATCTTAATTTATCAAGAGCATCACTTGCATTGCTACACAAAAAAATGAGTGAAGTAAAAAATAACCTCACTAAAAAAACCCAAAATATGAGCAATAATCATAGTTGGAACCAAAAATTCTAACATTTTTCAATCAACCAACAAAGAAAAGAGATCCTAACCTCATGAGCTTTCTAAGAAGAACTTCCTTGTGCTGCATAAACTACGAATTATTGAGTCCAATAATCGACTAACCCGAAATTAATAACATTTGTGGCAAAATTATGGTGAAAACCATCATTTTTCAGCATAGATAAACATTATAAGCCTATACCAGATAATTTATTTCCGCACTATCTGTCTCATTGAAGGACCAGTCTAATTGTACTTGAACGAAAAAGATTCAACTTACCTTTGTTAATAACTTGAGTTATTGTTAAAATAGTCATGCAAGGTGAATCTTCTTGGCTGGAACAGGCAGTAGATCTTATAAAAAAACTCGTCGATAAAACCCGATGCCAACATTTGGGGTGCTTTGCTTGGGCATGTCGACTCCATGGGAATGTGGAACTGGGTTGTTTGGCAGTAGAGCATCTACTTGAGCTGAGGCCAGATCATTCTGGTTCTTACGCACTGCTTTCGAACATGTATGCAGAAGCAGTGAGGTGGGATGAGGCAGATACGGTCAGGAAATTGATGAATCTGAGGAAAGTGAAGAAGAATCTTGGATGTAGTTGGGTTCAGATTCAAGACCAAATACACAGTTTTATTGTTGGACAAAGATTAGATCCAAGTTTGTTGCTTGAGAGTTCGGGTTAGTGGCTTTAGAATCTGGTCGATCCCAAGGTACTTTTTGCATATTTAGTAGAAGAATTATACTTTGAGGAAGACAAAAGTATCTAGTTAAGAATGTATGCAATGACAGCTTCTGGTTTCGAGGCCTAGTTTCTTTTAGAACCCAATTTTTGTTAAGTAACTCTCTCCCTACCCATTTATTCAATTTATTCTTATTATATTGTTTTGTTATATTAGATTTCAGAAAGTGCAAATAGGTCAGTTACTAAGAAATCACAAGCCAGTTTCAAGGATTGGAAAGACCAGTGAATATATAGATGCAAATTGCATAATTGAGAAAAAGAATTGTAATCTCCTTTTGAAGAAGAATAAAAAGAAGAAAAAAATATGTCCCATGTCCAATGGAGACACCAACGGTGTCTCCATGTCATACCGAGATTTTTTTTTTTCCTTTATCTGGTTTACAATGAATATCTAGAGAGAGAGCAACTTGGTTTATGGCAAATAAATCACAATATTTCATAGTAATCCTTTTTCATCAACCATTAGCTTCTTGCACTATTCGCCGTCTCTTTCTCACTCTATATCTCACTATTTTCTCTATGTATATACTTGTTATCTAAACATATACAGATAAGTATACACATTCATCATCATCTCGCCCATTTCAAGAAAGTTGTGAAATTTCTGATTTTGAATTTGATGTTGAGTGATTTTTGGTTTTACGTATGTAATGCATACGAAAAAATTTGAAGTGCAAATCGGAACAGAAAGCAGTGGCATCTCTTCCGATTTCAACCTCACCTCACATTCTCTTACTCAAAAACACCCTTCTCTAGTATTAATTTTTAAAATTATTATTTAAAGTGCTTTTTTTGAGAAGATGGGCATAAACTTTTTTTCCCAATCAAAAAAGAAAGAGATAAAACGAGCATAAAAAATGTCAAACTTCTAAAGTTGGGGAGTTTCTTTACGTGAAGAAAGTCGTATTATTTATTCTCAGTTTAATGAGTAAGTTAGCCCCCTTTTGACACACTTTTTTTTCTCATTCCCATTCTTCATTTCAACAACACATTCTCTAAATAAAATAATATTACATACAAATAAAAAACTTTTCATCACTTTTCCACCACACATTCTAACATCAATCACTGTTCCAAAATTTCCGTTCCCCTAAAAATGAGATTCAAACACAAGCTTAGTAACAATAAAAGTTCATTTAAAAACAATTGAGAAAATCTAAAATATGATCGAGGCTGTAGACAAACCTATTGTATGATTTGACCAAGCAGCACAATGCATAATAAGGTATATATCTATTAACCGAGCTTGGTGTACCGGGTGGGGGTTGACCGAACCCCCACCGGCACCTCACAATAGGGGTGGATGGGTTTTTTGGGCAATTTTTTATTACACGCGGGACCCACTCGTGTGAGTTATATGTATAAATTTTGTCAACCCCACTTCGGTACAAGTGGCTTATTCCTATATCTATTGCTTGTGATTATTGATTGTTAAACTTTGTTGTGATATTGTGGGACAAAACATTTTGTCACTCGTCCGACCTTGAGTAGCGACCTCATAAAAGTTACTAAAACGGTCTTTATCGTTGAATTGTGCTATTTTCTCTTGAATTATTATAACGACGAAAGATGATATAGCCTCGTATTGAAGCGAATCCCTATGAATCTTGTAAGTTATTGGGTCTAATTTCTCCATGTGATTTTATTGCTTTTGGTGATAGAATTATGATTTATAATTCTAAACATTGATATCCCTATATAGAGTCTTGTTTAGCACGTGAAGAGTCTATATTTTCTAACACTATATCGTACACTCTCCAAAGATAAAAAACTATACTATTAAGAGCCCGTTTGGTAAAAATTAAAATCCAATTAAAATTGAAAATATGACCGTTATTGAGTCCCACCTGTTTAATAAAAGTCAATAATAACGACAAGTTTTTCAATTTTAATCCGATTTTAATCTCTACCAAACAAGCTCTAACAAGTCAAGAAAATGTAGATATTGAGAAAACGACTTATGTCCACTAAGCTCCCATTTGGCCACCGTGGATTATAATGAGAGAATTAATAATTTTTTTTTAAATAATATGTTGTTAAAAAATAAGGAATTTTTTTTGGATATACGCGTATATTATTTTATTGAAAAATGTGTTGTTGATCGGAGAAAGAAAATATTGTAATTTAATGGAGTATAATATGGCCAAACACAGGCTAAAATCCCCTAAAAATAGTCACCAAAGTCCATCAATGGAAGCCAACAATGAAGCCTTTTTGTTGACGGGGTTCATACATTAGATAAAGACGTTCAATTCGAGATATGAATTACTAAACCTTTTTAAAATCGTTTGTGAAATTTGACATTCTCAGTAACGTACTATATTATAATAATTTTTTGTTGCTTCTATTTTATAAATTCAATAGAAATGAAATATTAATTTTAACAATATATTTATAATTATTACTCATTCATTATTCTTGTATTTCCTAAACTCAATAATTCCTTCATAAATTTAGCATACGGAGGCTGCGTATATTAATGAAGGCCCGCATGACCGCACAGAGATTACTTGAGCGGGCAGAACTTTCTTTCCTCACCGGGCGTAGCACGTAACAGATAAACTGACACGTGGATGACGATAGCAGCGAGTTTGAACAATTTCATAACCCAAGAGCGTACGGTTCTTTATTTTTAGTGGCCTGTGGCGTTAGTATGAATTGACACGCTTTTCAAGGGAAAAAATATGAAACAGAACTGTCAGCGGATAAAGACTAAACTGTTATCGCCTAACAGTCTCTTACACGTGCCTCATAGTGTGATTTCAGTGGAAAAAAACCGCAACATTAAATGATAGATAAAATAAATTATTTAATTCCACATTTTATTTAATCACTAGAATTATAATTTCAGTGAAGCTACGCTCCACCAAATATGTGTCACACAATACATACATCATATGATTTGTAGAGCAAACATGTACGTAGTTAACATACATGGCTCTCATGTGTTTGAAATTTGGTTACGTATATACTCGATCACTCATTTATGAAGTGATGAATTTGAGCATGTGTTGGAAATATTGATAAACGATTTAATATATATATATATATATATATAAAAATTTGCGATTGATGATTGAATAATACTTTTAAATTCTTCAAAAATATATAAATAAAATACTAATTGAATACTTATAAATGTATTTTGTAAATGTGACTCAAACATAGGCATTAAGCATGTCAATTTTTAAGGTTAAATCAATCAGTTGTCATTTAACTTTATATTTGGTGTCACTAAGACTACCTACAGGTCCTACACTATGTTTGAGCCCTATTCTTTCTTTTTTTTTTTCCATTCATTTTTCTACAGTATTCATTTTTTCACCACACATTCTCCCATCAATCACTATTCAAAAACTAATTCTTCCTAAAAAAGGAGGCCAAACACCCACCTAATTTGATTATGTTTCACAATGACCATTCAATTTAATTTAATATTACCATGACCATCCAATTTCATATAACGTTTCTCCATGGTCACCCAATTGCATATAACATTTTACCATGTCCAACCAACTTTATTTCATTGTTTTCATTAATTTTAAAAAGGGGTAAAGCGGTAACTTTGCATTGTATATATAAAATAAATTAAAATAAAAACTTATTTAAAAATCTTATCTAAAAAATAAAATAAAATAAAAATTATTTTAAAAAATGCTACTTAGAAAAAGAAAATAAAATAAAAAAATTATTTTTAAATAAAATATAAACGGTGAAATAAAATCAAATTGAGTGGCCACAGTGAAACAAAATTAAATTGGATAGCCATTATGACACTAAGTATAAAATTGAGTCGACATTGGTGGACTTAACCTCAATTTTTATGCTCTTGGAATCCAAAAAAAAAAAAAAATAGATTTTTATTTCGATAACCTAAATATGGATTACTTATACATGATATGCTCTCTTGAATTCTTGAGAGTGAAGTGCTGGGTTGCTTGTAGTGTAAGCCTCGTATTTGACAGAAATAAAAAAGAATTATTCTTGGGAAAATGTGTTTTAGAATAGTATTTTTTTTTTTGGTTTTAGAATATGTGTTTAAATAGTAAAAAAATATAATTTACGTATAAATATTTTATTGAAAAAATGAGTAGTTAAAAATAAGTTTGAAAAAAAAAATTAAATTGATTGCCAAATAGGGGTTAAGTATATTGAGGATTTGTTTGGGATAAAGTAATAAACTTTTCAATAAAAAAAGTTTTAGTTAAAATTCTCATTAAATATATGAGTAAAAATAATTTTAGAGAAAAATCTTCCAAACAAGCTCTTAAACACCACTAAAGAAATTCATTATGGTAATTTAACAAAATTTCACTGTCCAATGTATATAGGTATGTATGCTCTTGGTATAACTTAAAATAAGTCGTATTATCCACGATGGTCTAGGGCAGGGTCGGTGGGGGGCCCTCAAGGTTAAGATTCAACCTTTAAAATAAGTCGTATTATATGTATATAATGATTTAAATACATATGACGTTCGGTTCTGACATATTATTGTGTTAGAATTTCTTTAACAAAATAAGAAAAAAAAAACTTTTTCATTCACTTTTTGATACATCATTTATATATGAACTATTATATAACTCCACTATATACAAATAACATTATTCACTTAAAATCTTGATAAAAAATAATTTAAAATTAATAATTAATTTTAATTACACATCTTATAAGATTCACAATTATTTAATCACAAATTTCTTCAATTTTTTATTAAAAAATTTAATCTCCTCATTATTTACCATGTCAATGCTACCACCATTCATGCCATCATCGATGATACGCAATGATGTAATCATGATTCCCCCTCCATTATAATTATTACTCAGCAGAAATCTATGCAAAAAGCCAAAAACAATGAATGAAAAAATGGGGATGCCATCCCCCCTCTATTTTCGTCAATCTTTTGGGGCGTTGTGAACAATGAAACAACAAACTAGACGCTAAGATAGCCTAAACGGACCATCCGAAGAACCCAATTTTCCTCTCTCTCTCTCTCTCTCATAAAATGATTGATTATTTGCTCAAACTTATATTTTTATTGCTTCACTCTAAACATTTCATTCGCTCGTAACAAATTCACGAAATGCAAAAGTAATAAAATTGTTGCTTTATTTTTCTCGTTGTCCGAATTTGCAAAAACTTGCCAAAAAGTATAAATTTGTAGAAAAATAAGCATTTCTGGTAATTTGGACGATAAATTAAGGGTATGTTTGATAGATAAAAGTTGAAAAGAATTTCAATTCCCAGTTAATTAGAAAATAAAAAATCACAAAACCCATAGAAATTTGATTTTCATTTCTATGTTCGTTTTCCTCGAATATGAGATTTTTCATTAAATTCGTCGCAATCAAATGAACCCTAAATACAATAACATACATTTCAAGCCATGCTTTTATTTTATAAAAACTGAAATAGACGAAGTGCCTAATTGACATGAAAAATGAAAGTTGAAGGATTATTTAGCACAAGAAAAAGCGTACACATTTCTCCTTCTAAACGGACAATCCGAAGAGCCCAATATACTATTTCTCTTTCCACAACAATCTCATCTCTCTATAATTCATTCAGTATTACTACCAGTGTAATACAATATCTCTTTTTATCTCTACATATCTTCTTGTTCTGGTTCTCAGTAAAATAAAGAGAAAAGTTCTTCTCTGTTTTTGCCTCCCTCTCCCCTTTCTTGATTTTCTCAGCTCACGATCCTTTAATGGACACCCTTTAGAGTTTAGACTCATCCATCAGGTAAATATCTGGTTTTTATTCATTGGATATACATAAAATTCCCCCCTTTGATCGATAAGTGTATTTTCTTTCCTTTAATGGACACCCTTTAGAGTTTAGACTCATCCATCAGGTAAATACCTGGTTTTTATTCATTTGATAATAAATAAAAATTTCCCCCCTTTGATCGATAGACGATAAGTGTATTTTCTTCCATTTTCAGTGACCCAAAAAGAAGTAAAAGAAAAAGGATTTTTTTCCCCGGGGAGTTTGATTACGACTTGCTAGAGCATTCGATCATGGCGGTGGTGGAAAATGCGGGTGCTAACGTGGACAATCGGGCCGACCCGGACGGGCCCCAAGACGACGCCGCTATGGATCATCATCATCATTACCATCAACAGCAGCAGTCAACGAACGCTTCCGTTAATCAGAAGTCAAAGAAAACGGCCGACCAAACTCTCCATCTGATGGTTCAGAAAATATCTTCTCCACAATCCAACGATCAGCCGTACGGTATCAATGGAAATGGAGTGTCAAAGGCTAATATTACTGGCAGTAATAACCAGAGTCATCAGAAAATGAATGGTGAAGGTGATGACGGCGAGGGGTTTAAAAGAGAGATGAGGGATTTGGAGGAAATGCTGTCAAAATTGAATCCGATGGCCCAGGAATTTGTGCCACCGTCACTTGGGGCGGCATACCATAGACTGGTGGTACCGCCGCCACAAGCCGCAGGGCACTATGGGTATAATGCTAATGTGTTTTTAATTCAGCAGCATGTCAACTCTGGAGTTCCAAATGAAAATTCTACTAGGAGGGTTGGTATCTGATATCCTTCTTGTTTTATTCTGTTGTTATTTTGGCGTCTTAGTAATGTCTGTTTGGTTTACAAGGACAATGAAAGAAATTAATGGATGAACATGTTGACAGTAAATTTTGTACCATCTTAGTTGAGCTTATATTGTGAGCCTGTTTGAGCCCCATTAAAAGGTTAAGAATGCATTTTGGAAAAGTAGATTGACGGAGAATGTGTGGTTAAAAAATAAAGAAAAGTTTTGGATTTGCGTTTAATATCATTTTATTGAAGAATGTGTACGTGAGAAGAAAAGAGGAAAAAATGGGAATCAAACAAGTAATCAACATCGGTGTTTGACTAAAGGAAGATGTTTGATTTTATTGATGGTTTTGGTGTTTAATGCAATGTACAGAAGAACAATGGCTATGGTCATGGGAAGCGGAGGATAAATAGTCGAACAAATATGGCACAGAGAGAAGAGGTTATTAGGAGGACTGTGTATGTATCTGATATCGATCATCAGGTAAAGAGACTTTAGAGTTGGTGGATTATATTATTTTAGGTACTTTGGTTTGTTTTAGTAATGGTTATTATGAATGTAGGTTACTGAAGAGCAACTCGCAGCGCTCTTCATTGGTTGCGGACAGGTACAACATCTTTCCACATGCTGCATAGAAACTATATTTATGCTGACTTAACATTATGTTCTAACATCTTATCCACATTGTTGGTGCCGAAGGTTGTTGATTGTCGTGTTTGTGGTGACCCTAACTCTGTACTTCGTTTTGCCTTCATTGAATTCACTGACGAGGGTATGTCATTCAAGATGATGGTTTGGTTATGTATTTTGGAAAACCTTTGGGTTAGTTACATTGCATTGTTTCCCATTGCAGAAGGTGCAAGGAATGCTTTGAGCTTGGCAGGAACTATGCTTGGATATTATCCAGTTAGAGTGCTGCCTTCAAAAACTGCGATCGCACCTGTTAACCCTACGTTCTTGCCACGGGTGAATAATTCATTAGTCGTTGCCATCTTTATTTTCTTATGTCACGTTTTATTTAAATTGAATTGTTTCAAAGACTAAGATGATACGAACATTTGTTTTCTTTGCTGTGATTTTAGTCTGAAGATGAAAGGGAGATGTGTGCAAGAACTATTTACTGTACAAACATTGACAAAAAGGTAGTTTTGCGATTTGAAATCTATTTTTTGGTAACAATCATTTATTGGGCATCATCGTGTAACACGTGTTTGATGCAGGTCACTCAAGCTGATGTCAAACTCTTTTTTGAATCCATTTGTGGAGAGGTTTGTAGTTGCTTGTGTAACAATTTAAATCTTTCCTTTGAATCATAACTACATTTTAAGGAATATGTTATCTCCCACAGGTTCTGCGCTTGAGGTTGCTTGGTGATTATAATCATTCAACCCGTATAGCTTTTGTGGAGTTCATAATGGTAAGTACCATAGGCTTCTCCATCATTTTCCAAGGAAAATGTTCTTCACAATGATTTCAACTCAAAATAGTTACTTCTCCCTGGCACAATTTTGAGTAAATTCTCCCTAGGTTCTTTTGCCAGTTAAATTTGATTCAGCTATCAGCCTTTTGAATAATCGTTAAAATTTTAATTTTTGCTTTGATGATAGAAGTTATTGATGAATCGTGTTGTCAATTTATGGCTCCACAGAACTGCATGTTACAATCAGAAATTGTTTATGGATGCTTATCATTCTATTATATTTGTAAATGGGTTTCTGGAGCTGATCTGAATCTCTCAAGCTAATGCTATTTCCTTTTTGGCGCTCTATAGATGGAAACATTTTATTTTTTTGGATTTATGTAAGATACTTATAATCTAATATATGCTTACTTAGCCCTTGTTTGTCTCCCATTCTTTCAAAAAAAAAAAATTCTACATACTCATTTTGAACCACAAATTCACACAATAAAAATTTTTACACGTAAGTCCAAAACTTTTTCCTACTTTCTAACCCCACATTTTCCAAAAAATAACTACTTAAAACAGTGTTTTTTCCAAAAAAAAAGGCCACCAAACAACGGGCTAAGTCCCCAAATCTAATACCGATTATATTTTCACATTTTTTTTAACTTAGGCCAATGGTAAAAGACATATAATTTCATTTATTTGCCCCTCTAGTCTTGATACTTGCCAAAAGTCAACCGCTCACAACTTTCTATTATATATATGCACTGCCACCATATATCCATCTTTCTAGTAGGTTCTTGCTTCTATTTGTCATCTTCAGCTCCTCTCTGAACCCAATTTCTTCTTTTTCCCTCAAATCTTATTTTCTTTCTTATTTTGCTCAATTGTATATTGTTTAATTGAAGCAGTCCTTTCTCGCCAATAAAAGTCATTGGAAATGAGGGTTTATGTTTTATACCAATTTGTTTCTAGGAAAGAACTTTTGGCTCGTTATGTTTAAACTTTTTGCTAGTACATTGGCCAGCGGTAGAAGGAAAAAAAATAAAATAAAAATTCAGTTGTATTTTCTCCCTGTCGTCACTTCTTAAATTAAAATACACTCGACATACATAAATGTTTTTGTCTGTGACATTTACTGTAAAGTCAACCTTTCAGTTATCATTTACTTTCTTAAAACACATGACAGTAGTCTTGTCTTTATGCAAATAAACGTTCCTATTATTCCGTCTCCTAACACATCCCAGCATCATTACTTATCTTGGTGATTGAGAAATCTATCTCTGTATGGCTCTGCTTGTGACTCACAGGAAGTGTTAGAATTGCTTTAGCTATGGGCGAGAATTGTTGGATAATACACGTTCTAAAACCCTAAAATTTGAATATCCTCTCTGTATCATTGATCTAGGCTGCTGTATCGTTCCAAAGCTTTGACTGATTTGGATTATTTGTCTGATATTTGAGTTTCAGTTATCTTTCTTGGGGACATTCGGTCCTCTTATCTTTGTGTGTTACTCCTTTTCCATTAATTAATTCTGCCGTTCTAAAATCAAATTAAAGAAATGACTTGTAAACCTACATGTTTTCTGTACGGATGTGTAACGAAGAGGTTACAGTTAATTAATAGTTATGTACGGTTTATTCTTTTAAAATGCACATATATACTTTGTGGGAAGGGATGAGCATACCAGTTTTTTAGGTTGACACACCACAAAGATTCTTCTCTTTATTAAGATCTATGAGAAAATGTTTATAAATTAAGTAGATGGGGTGAGTACATTGATCTGAACACTTTGAACACCTTGGAAAAGAAAGATCGTGGGGGCATAGTTAGCTTTAAGATTCATGTCTATAATGAATTTGTCTATTGCTGATGTAGTTGCTTTGACTAGAAGTTCTATAGTAGTTTCAACTTGTGGTATTAAAGTGAAGCTAGGAACTGGAGTCTTCACGATAGAGTACGTTGTCCATTGAAGTACCATTACGTCCTTACAAACAAGTATAGATCAGAATTTTAGACTGCTTTTCTCGATTTGCATTACTCACTTAGAACTTCGATACTAAGATATATGCTCAATTTTCTTTACAAGGATAACTGGATAAGTGTCAAATATATTAGTTTATCTTAACTTTTACCCTAACCATGTACTACATTTGTTTCAATCATTAACTGCCCTGAATTTACAAAATTTTCTCACATAGAGTTGAAGAAGTGCACTAGAGAAAGTTTGTATCAATTCTAGTTGATATTTGGAAATAAATTAGAAACTTCTTTGTGGCTATAATGATTCATGATGTATATTCTTGAGTCTGAGTGAAACACTCTTTCCAATAAATATAAACTAAGTGAATCGAGAGGAAAAGTGAGTGGAATACAGTGAGTGGGCTGAAAGGGGATGATTTGAACCTTGACTTCCTGATATCTTGGTTTATGTTGGTTGGATCCACTGTTCTTAATTTTCTTAGTGACATCTTGCATTTCGAACTGTGAACATGGATCAAGACTAGTTCGAGGTGCTGCTAATGGTTCAGCTAGGTTAACATTCTGTAAATATTGTTTTTGTAAACATGGATCTGGAAAGTGTATTTTATGTAAACATGGATACTTGAACTACTAAAGCAGACCCCCTTACTTCCATTTGAGAATTTTATCATTTTCTTTTGCTGTTTAACCGTCACTTCATATTCTCTCATCACAGTAGTTGATGTAATCTTCTGCCTTTTGTTTATGTTAATCTAGAGTTCCCTCCTCCTCTCCTTGCATGAATTAAAAATAATGTGTATAAGCCAGATACTTAATAATATTTTTTTATCACCCGATAGAAAACCTCTTTTACATAGTAGATTTATCATCAACCAATTGTTTGATTTTGAAAAGTTGATAGCGATACACTTAATTGTTTGTTTACCTACCTTTTTCAGTTCTCATTATTTTCATTTCTCTAACCTAGTTCAGATCTTTCTGAACTTCTTCAAATCTGGGTTAAGTTCATTCTCGGAGTTGACTGATATTAGTAATTTCTATTGTGGTTCCAATTCATGGTGGATGAATATGTTTCTTGTTACATTTTTGGACGAACATTTCGATTCATTATCCAAGTTTCAGATCTTATATATGATAATTGATAAGTAAAACTTTGCCTTGTCATCGGTAACCTTTAAGTTTTCATACTTGTCATTTACATCATAAAATGACGATTCTCATCAGCCCTTTTATTGAGAAGTTGGAAAAGACATTACAAAGAAAATCATCACTATTTTCTTCAATTCTTTTGGATTTGACGCAAATCAGTATTTCATTGAAAACCATTATATACTACAAAAAATGTTCATTTATGCTTTTGATGTGTTTGGATTTATATTTCAACTATAATATTTTTTCTTTGGCAGGCTGAGAGTGCAATTGCAGCTCTGAACTGCAGCGGTGTAGTCCTTGGATCACTCCCAATAAGGTTGGTTTCCTCACCCTTGTATTGATGCGGATTAAATCCAGTCTCAAGAGCAATATGATCAAAATAGAAAGTAGAAGCTCATTACACTAAAATTGAGAAGAAGAAGTTTACGTTGGATATCACAGAGAAGATGCCCCCTTAGATTTCTTTATATAGTGAGGAAACTAGGTTGGCTTATTACAGAAAATGGATGCCCAATTATACTGCTTACTTTTCCTCTTTGATATTTGCACTTTTGCAGGGTAAGCCCATCAAAGACTCCTGTTCGACCTCGTGGACCTCGGCAATCCATGGACTGAACTGTTAACGAATTTTCTCTGAGCTGATCTGCTGATATATATAAACCTACATATCTATATATACATAGTTACCGATACTTTAAGGTACTTTGTGGCATTTATGTTTTTGGGATTTTTCACGTCGCATCTCGGCCGAGTCTTGTCACTTGCAGATGATATTTATGGCTGTTCGTTTAACTTGTAGAGTTGTCCTGTTTTTGAGGCTTAAGTTGACTTAATTTATGTTGAATTCCATAGGCAGTGCCTCGAAGTACTAATACAATTTCGCGTTTCTGACTCGAAAGAAAGATCTATTTTGCAAATTTCTTTTAGTGCCTACTGATGGATAATCAGTTATTTTCTTCTATTCATTTGTGGAGTTTCAAACATGCTAAATGATGTGGGAAGTGGGAAAGGATAAAGAGAATAGTCTTCTTTATATGCAGAATTATTTTATTTTCATTTAGGATGTTTTTGTGATTTGATCTTTATATGCTAAATGTCCTTTGATTTTAGTGTTTCTTGAATATTTTGGTAAGCTGATCAGTATCTTTAAATTGAGCGAGTAAAGGAGGGATTTTGTGTTAGTGATGCCAACATTTTCCATTGGTGAAAGTTCACAGATATTTATCTTTGAACCTCAAGAAACAAATACTCAAATCTTCTCATTTTAAAATTTCTGCACTTTAAAAGTGGGGATTTTAACTCTGATTTATGTTTTCTATTACTATCAGACGATTATACTTTCATTACCAAGGCCAATGGCAAGCTTCCTTTAACTAAAGGAGCAATTTTGATTGGAATTAAGTCTTGGGCTCCAATTAAATTGATATGTCAAGATATACCTTATACAGGTAGTGATGGCAATGGACCAATTGAGTTCAGTTCGCCTTAGTGCCAATCAGCTTGCTTGTGTAATTTTGGGCTCGGCTTGCCCTACTAGTTGGTGAGCCATTCACCTTGTAATTTTTTTGAGGGTTTTGCTGTGCGGACATAGTAATGTACATAGGTGTTATTTGTCCATTATGACCTTCTTTATGGATTTTGCTATGTACACGTAGCCAAATATCATAGCCCCTTAAGGCGAGTCAGCGAGTGGCTTAAGAATTTTGGGACCCATGCCTCACTTTGACATTTGGAAATGACTAAAATTTATAGATCTCTCTCTGCTTAGAGGAAGTCATCAAAACAACTTTTCCTTTATCATCTCTTTTCTCCTAACTTGTACAAATATTAGGACGGACGGTTCATTAAAAAAAAGATTATTCTTGGTGTACATAATCAAGTATATATGGACACCTCTATGTACACCTTAATGTACCCCAAGAATAACCCAAAATTAAAAAAATGCCAAACCACTTTCGTAGTAACAAGAAGCAATATGAGAATTAAGATTGAGTGCAAAATAATTCTTAAGAACACAAGATTTTGTTATTCAGAGAGTGTTTGATTGAGATATAGAAGTTTTTGAAATGTGTGGTTGAAAAAATGTAGGATCCATGAAAGATGTGGTTGATATTGATTGTTTGACTTTAACTTGGATTAAAATCAGATTTTAATCCAGTCCAAACCAATCCTCATTTTCAAAAATTGGTTGCGATCTCTTTTTCTTAAGAATTACAAAGTGGAGTGGTAGTTTTGTCGGAAAATGCAAGATCTTTGTCGCCTCCGAAGTCATACCTGTGTTTCCTTTTGTCCTCCACCTGATAATGACATTCTTCCTAAGTGGAAGACCCCAACACCACCTACCACAAACTAAACCTGTGTCATCTATAAAAAATCATATTTTTAGTAGATTTTGGTAAAAGTTAATGAAATATAATGATGGAAAAATTACGGATCACAAAAATATATGGTCAAAATTAACTTTAACTTAGATTAAAATATAGATTTTAATTTTCACTCGGGCATATTATTAGAACTGCAATAAAATAAAGAACACAAACCTAGAATTAAATATATATTCCAAGTTGCCAACTGACTATACACCTAAACCGTAATTACGTCTACTGAACCTCAGATACAGTTCTTTTAGAATTATGTATTTTTTTATAATTGCACTACACGTACAGAAAATGCAGCCAAAGAAATGCACCAGAATAGACACAATAATGGGTGGGTGATTTTCTGTACACAAGGAAAAATTCAATTTTCTTTTCTAGTCTTTTGGATATTGGATTACCAATTTACCACCCTAATAGTTACCATTGAAATCGATAAAGAAACGTGACTCGATTCAAGACTTGAACAAGCTAAGAAATATTTAAATATTGAAGTCGATGATCTTTTGTAAAGACATCTAAGTTATACGAATAAAAAAGAACGTAAAATATTCTGCTCCTAGCTCCTGTGGGGATCTCATCTCCACCCTTAAAAGCAAGGGCTCTGTGCAACCTTGACGAAAAACTAGTATCAATTTCCCCCCTCTTTTCTTGAAAGAAGGTGATAATATTTTATAATGATAGACAGGTTAAAGTTTGTTTATAACTACTATGGCACATTGGCACTCACCAGAAACACAAAGATAATAGCAAAAAATAACATAAAAAACTGAAAATAGATGATTTATAAAGGCAGGTCAGTTGACAAGATAATAAAAATCAGTTTTTTAATAAATTTTGATAATGTTGATGAAATCTATAGTTAAAAAGTTGATAATTATGAATTATGTGAAATTAAATAACTGTCGACTTTAACTTAGATTTTTAGAAATTTTTAAGTTACAGCTAACATGGCTACTTTATTTCACTGAAGTTTCAAATTCTCACTGGCTTATCATGGAAAAATATTTGTGCCTTTTTCATCAACATAAAATCAACTATCTTTACTCAATTTTTCTCGTATATATTTGGTATTTCGTCCTTGCATCCAAGAAAACTCCTACTTGTGTGAACAAATCTCTCACAAGTCACATCTCTTCCTACTTAGTTTCAATTCTAAAGGGCGAAGCCGTTGCTTAAGGCTTAAAACTTTATGAACATCCATAGTTTTCCTTTTATTTTTTGGTTTCCGACCCCAAGATTTCTTGAGTCGCCTTTGAATTTTGTTATCGTTTTCCAAGCACAAGAATTATGGGAAATTCTCTCTCTCTTCGTGGGCTCGATATAAGTTCATGTATCAGATTAGGCAGAGGCAGAAACAACAGAACTTTCAAGGTAGACAGATGGGATAGCACCGAAACTCCTCAGTCGAATCCAGTTCCCACTGGAACTCAGCTTGCTGCCGTGGCGCCACCGCCAGTCGGGGCTGAAGCTGAACCACCTACTGCAGTCAAGAGGATTAAGTTGGTCATTACAAAGCAGCAGCTTCAGGCGTTATTATCAAAGAGATTGTCAGTTGAAGAAGTCCTAGGAATAGATAGATCATGTAATTCAGTTGATTCTCAGATAAGTTGGAAGCCTGTTCTTAAATCCATTCCTGAAGAAAATGAGTTGTGATAGGAAAAGTAGAATTGCAATGACATTAAACTGATTCTGAATTTCGAATGCATTTTTTTCTGCAAATTAAATTAGAATCAGTTTGGTGTCATTAAATATAATGATACAGATAATATGTTGGTATGATCTTGTTTACTAATGTTGTTTATTATCGATCAATTACAGTGTGATGTGTCCTTTAATCTATTAGAATCCCACATTGTTTGGGAAAATATAAATTCTCCACTTAATAAGGTGAGGGAAATCCTCCCCTAATGAGCCGGT
>CAIGRS010104916.1:0-12355 GCA_903798395.1 Fraxinus floribunda | reverse complement strand
TGAATCTTGAAAAGTAGGTCCATGTAATTTCCACTTTTAAAATACTATTTTCGGCCCAAAAGGTTTTCCCCGTCACTCGGCCTAGTAACATTACGCAACCTATCTAGTTTTGTGTAACCCAGACCAATAGCATCACGTAGCCCACTTAACTCATAACAAAAAATTGGGTAAAAATTTCACCCAATTTCCAAATCGACATAGTTACCCTTCACTCGTTCTAAGGTATGGCGTTTTGAATTTTTTTCTTATTCATTTTTGCCCATTTCTTCGGGTAACTCATCTGATCTTGCTTTAATGTTATTGGAGTTTATTTTTCGAATCTATTTGTAGGATGAGTTGCTTGAGATGTGAATCAGTATATTCGTTTTTGGGTTGCTTTCGTTCTTTCTTACCCTCTATATTGGATAATAATAGTACAGAAAGTAAGAGCTGGATTTTGTAAGTTATGTGTGAAATATTTTCTCTATGAGAAAATGTAATGGAAAAATGGTTTAAACGGGGAGACGAATGGTAGTTTTGTAAAGTTTATCATTCAATTGAATAGTTGAATATTGATGTATTGTTTGTCACTAGTCAATTCCAGTTTGATCATAATGATTTTCTTTGGAGCTCCAATTTTTATGTATGTAGTGATATTGTGTTGTTTCTTTAGTGTCTCTTAGAATAAGAGGTTGTGGGTTAGGATTCTGTGTAAATCGCGGGCATTTGTTTACTTTTGCTAATTTTTGGCATTCAGCTGTCATCTTACTTGTCCTTTGTATAGGTTCACTGCTACTCAAAAGATTTATTATTTACTACTTCTACTGCTTCACTCAAGACAAGGAATCCAGCCAATTTTCCAGGAATCTGAATAGCTTGATTACTGGAATTTGTAGTTTTGTTGTATAGGACAAAATTTGTATAAATTGAGTAGTAAGGAAAAGGGTAAAATGTAAAAGGGTGTCCACAGCCATTATTTTGGTTGATTGACACTTGGTCCTCAGTATAATTGTATCTGGGAATGAGTTCCCACTTTGCAACAACGGTTTCCATTCTACCGAAAGCAAGCATATCGAACTATTTCAAAGGCAAACAAATAAGCCTTGATTAATTATGTAGGCTTTTCAATATAGGTCATGGTTTTTAAATAGAATAAGATCCAATGCTTTCATGTTCTTATTATCTTTTCTTGTATGCTGGGACTGTTGTCTCTACAAAAAAATATGTGAACAAGGGACTTATTTATTTTGTTCATAAAAAGCTTATATGAGCTTTGATTGGATTTAGCAATAAGCCTCCTTGTTTGTGTCCCCTCTACTTTCTAGTTTACACTGTCTTAACTATTTTACTATTTGCAATTGAAGAATTATGTTAATTAAAATCATTGTTTCATGTATTTACTATTTACCTAACCATCGGGATGAATGACATTAGTATGCCCACCCGCGTAGGTTTTGATATCTTGCAGAAAGCCAGTGTTGCCAAAGTTGTGTGCCTATTTCTTCAACCTACTGAAGTCCAACCAATTTGTACCTCTTAAATGTCTTAAGTGGGTGAAAGCATGGTTGGCTTATTTCAGGAGTGCTGAACGCTATCATGATCTGCATAGTTCACTGTATATTTTTTCCTTAAGTTGTGCAGTACTGACACTGGGTTCAGATGTTAGCATGGACTTGTTTGATGATCAAACATCATAAATTGGAAGAATGATTCCTTCCTGAAAGGTGGAATTTTCCATATTGGCATTAGTGATTTTCTTGCTGACGTTTGTTTTAACTTGTAATCTTTGGACAAAATGCTGAAAACCATCTGTGGCTTTAGTAAAGAGTTGAAAACCCATACGTAATTAGCAAAAAATTGGTCTATTGGTGTTTTCAGTACCCTCAATCTGACCACTTCAGGTTTGTTACTGTGAGGACTGGGGATGGGCTGCAATAATTGCAAGTTTCAATCAGACAGTTCATTTCAATTGCAACTAAGCCCTTGTTTGGTGTAGATTAGAATCAGATTTTTAGTAGATTTGATAAAAGTTGATGAAATGTATGGTGAAAAATTGTGGGTCCCAATAAATGTGTGGTTAAAATTAATTGTTATCTTTGACTTGAGATTTTAATCTATACTAGTTAGGGGCTAAAATTAATTTCATTTTTAAATTAAACGACCGCATGGATCTGGACCATCTGGTTCTAAAATTTTGATGTCAAGCTGGAACCCTTACTTTAAAAATCCTTTTTGTTGAATTCTAATTGGTTGGTGACTATTTGGATTACACCAACCCATAGTCAATCCGTTATAGAAAATAGAGGATAGTCTATAACTCTAATTGTAGAGGGGCATTTCTCTTCTGGCATTCTCATTTCTTCGTTGTTCTCCTCTTTCCAAGATGAACAGATTTTTTTTTTTCCTGTTAAACTATTTTCAATCATTAAATAGATTTCTGTTAGATTTCTCTGCAGCAAAGATGCAGCTACGATTTCTTGCTGTCATCTTTATTGCCAAATATCTTTTATCTTTTCTGTAAAACAGCATTCCTTTTCGTTTGTTGCTCTTGATATTTTTGGCTAATCATTCACCACCTGCTTGCTGGTTACTTACAAATACACCCATGCGAAGGTGAAACTCAATTAATTTTTTATTTTTTTTTATTTTTTGGGTTTTAGATATGATTTTGATCTATTAGGGCATGTTTTCTGTTTCTAATTGTATTTTGCAGTTATTAGATGGATGTTAAGATGTGATGATTAGGGGTGGTTGTAATTCTTAACCAAAATATAAATACCCCAATGCTTGTTAATTGTGTTCCCTGATGAACATTATTGTCTTCTTTCTGCCATTTGTTTCATGTTTTTCTTTTCTTGATTTCAAATTTGTGTTCAATTGGCAAAATTGTTTTCCTTCATCATAACTGTTTATAGTCGAACTTTATTAAATCGAGTGTATCACTCTCAATTCAGCTTTTAACGATTAATAGTGCTTGAACATGTAGCATTTCACCAATTTACAGTCAAGATTAATCCTCATATTCCGTTTTGTCAAAAAGAGTTTGCGGATTATTAGGATATAGTCTGTCCTGAAATGAACCTGGAAATAAGATTCCAAACTTCTTACTTGATTTTCTCCAATGCATATAGAGACAAATTGACATATCATGGCAGTAAATAGTTGTCTGATAACGTTAATGCTGTTGGATTTTGAAACTTAACCCCCTTATTTCTTGATATATTGCATTTCAAATAGAAGCTTATGATTGTCAATATGATCCTAGAGCATTCTTTAAAGTGCAAGGATGGGGTCCCAATATTTATATGCATGCTGAACTCATCGGTACAAGGTGTTACATCAGCTTCTATTGGTTGCCTGCAATTTGATTTAGCTGAAGAGGCTCTCGTGAATAGAGTCTTCTTCTTAGTAGATCTTGTGGTAGAAGTTAGTCACTAGATATGACTTGCTGAATAAATAAGAGCCTTCCTTATTCATATTAGATACTTCCCTGCTATCTGTTGAACAGGTAAACCTTGATTTACCTGTTGATTTTGTGGAGTAGTGTTCGTGTTCTAACTTGATCTTACTTTTTGTATGTTCAGCTTTAGGTCGGGGAATAATGGGTCGGAAAGCCGGTACCTTATATATCAACCCAAAGAAGTTTGGGAATCTTCAAAAACCTTGCATGAAGGAGATGATTACATTTCTTAATTGTCTGGCTCTAAATCATGGCAGTGATGAAAAGTGTGGCCGGCAAAAGTCACAATTAAATGCCTGCATGGAGGCTCAGGTAAGTGGAAATTGCATTATTTGAATTGGTATGTATTATTTCCAATTCGATCTTCTTTGCTGTTTACATGCTGTTCCTCTCTGATCTTTCTGTAGACTGGCAAAAACAAAACAGCTTGGGGAAGCATTAACTATCACCTTCAGAGGCTTAACAGGGGAAGAAAATAGCATCGTTTCTATACTTGATTGTTGGAGATTTGTATTACTTTCTTATATACTTGCAGTTCAGTTCCAAACCTTAGGGCAATGATAAGATAAAAAACCGCTCTGCACCTTCCCTATGTGCAATGCGAGAAGTTCCTTGGTTTATAGAGGTTGACTGATTTTGATGGCAAATATCAAGAAATACAAATTGCTGAGATTGCGCTAATTTTGCTATTTTCGTTTGAAACAATTGAATGAAAAGCTTTGGCGAGGTTTGCTCAATGGTCATTACTTCTTTTCGTCCTCTTAGCTTAAGAAGTTTCGTATTTGCAGAGAACTTGTTTCCAATAAGTCATTGAATGCTGCAGATTATTGGTTATGATTATTTTGTTTCTGTTAAATGCGGGTTAGAATTGATACTGCTGCCTTACACTTTACGGATGCTTTGTTGCCTTTTTTCAACGGAAGCCTTTGCTTGATGGTGAAATTGCTTTCATTTTTGCATCTGCAATTTCAAATTGGTAGGCAAAGCTATTTTAGAAAGATCCCAATTGTACATTATCTGCTCTGGTCATTAGCTGCGAATGGTACCGGTAACTGGTCATATGCTAAAGCAAATTTTGTGCATTCAAATTTCAGTTTTAAGTAGTTGATTTTAATTTTGAAAAGATGAATGCCACGTTCTCAATCCCAATCTTTCATTAATTTAATATCTTTGATGATGATGGTGAAAGGGTATAAAAATGATTTACTTGTCTTTCACATTTTATATTAGCAAAACATATTCATTTCAAAACATGTCAACATGATATTTGGATAGAGATTAACATAAGGAATCAAATGTTTGATGAAATGTGTGGTTGAAAAGTTTTTGATCTCATGAAATATATGGTTAAAATTAATTTTTGACTTTGATTTTGATAAAAATCAAGATTTTAATCCTCACCGAGCAAGTGTTTGATATAGTGATAAGAATTTGACAAAAAAAATATGGTGACATAAATTAATAATAAGAAAAGATTGAGGCCTTTCAGTACAAATATGAAAAAAAAAATGGTTGTTGCAACACATGGGCCCAATTAAATACAATTTTTTATATTAATTTTTGTGAATTTTTCCAATTTTTAAACTCTGTTCTTCAATCCTCAATCTCTCTTCTATAATTTAAAGTCTGTTTGGTAGAGATTAAAATCGGATTAAAATTGAAAAACTAATCGTTATTGTTGACTTTTATTAGACGTGTGAGACCTAATAACGACTATATTTTCAATTTTAATTGAATTTTAATTGTTACCAAACGGGCTCTTAACAAGTAGTTCAAATTTCAAATTTAAGGCACTAACAACGAGGATGTAGTGAAAGAGCAAAACATGCGTAATTATTAAGAGGATTCTACTCACTAACGATTTAACTCAATTTGCACAAACTTTAATGCATAAGAATGCATAGAAATAAAATAATACTATCTTGCAACAATAATACCAGCAACGCCAATTTAGATTGCCTTTAAGTGATACGCTCAATGAAAAGTAAAACTAAGGCCTCGTATGGTAGATATTAAAATCTCATTAAAATTGAAAATATAGTCGTTATTGGATCCCACTCGTTTAATAAAAGTCAATAATAACGACTAATTTTTCAATTTTAATCCGATTTTAATCTCTACCAAACGGCTCTAAGTCACTCATTTAATTATATCTCCCCGTTAATGTCACGTTAGTGCAAGCTAAATTGGTGTTTTACTAACATTACTCGAAATCAAATATATAAGATGGTTTTATATGAACACTTGGAGATCAGAAACAGACATATAAATTTCAACTATTTATCAAAATTGTTGGATAAAGAGCTAAAGAAATAAAGAAAATCTACTATTTGAATTCTTATACGTTGCAAAAGATTGCAAAAGATTATCATTTATACAGTTGTTGGGGGAAGAACATTGTCGTTAGGTAATTGAATCTGTTCAATCTGCAAACTTTTTATCGTCGCCCCACTAAATCTTCTCTTCCATAGATTCACCTCATCACGGCCACCAAAACCCGCCGCCGCAGCCGGTGGTTGCACCCTCTTCACCACCGGCAAGGGTGGATCCAGTTCGTCAATATTCACTTCTGCAACACTTTCTTGATCCTTAATCTTGGATTTTCTTGGATCAACTACACGCATTTCCCTGCTGCTTCTACAACTTCTTCTACTGGTGGCTATAGTGGCGGTGCTAGTGGTGGCTGGCATGAGGGCTTTGCTGGAAAACAGTTTTTTCAACTTGGTGTATTTGTTGTGGTGGTGGTGGTTGACTGCGGCGGCGCTGGTTGCAGCGGCTGTGAGTCTGTAGGTGGTGGGAAAGCTAATGACTTTGTTGTTTCTCTTGACTTGGCCCATGCAACTGACTTTAGGGGAAGAAGGATCAGCTGATGAAGATTGATTTTTGTAGTGATTTAGTTTCATGTCTTTGATTGAAACTTTGCATAGCATTGGCAAGAAAATTGCTTTCTGATGAATCGGGTTGTGATGATCATAGGATCCTTTGCTGAATTCTACATTTGATGATCTCATTTTTTTTTGTGTTTTTCTCTATTGTTAGGAGCAGGATTGGTGTGAAATTGTGATCAAAGTAAATAAGAAGGGATGAAGGATAGGCAAAATTAAATGGAAGTGTGTGTGTCTGTGTGTGTGTGAGAGAGAGAGAGAGAGAGAGAGAGAATCAAACCCTATGAAAATAAAATATAGCACAATAGAAAAGAAATAAGATACATATACTTGCACATGTATTCGGATAGAGGAGGAAATCGGCACTACTACATTAAAGTGGCCCACGTCGGTCGAGTTGAACTGGGCATAAATTGTGACTGCTAGGCATTTTGACACTTATAGATACATAATATCATAAATAAGTGATACGATAAACGGTAAAGATTTTGTTTCAGATTTTCAATATACGTATTAGTGAACTAGATCAAGTGACGAAAAGATTCACAAAGTCGATTTCAAATTTCATACAAAATATGAATACCCATAAATCAAGAAAAGGAAAAGACGCTTCTTTATTTCCGAACAAAATAATATTTTAAATTCTTGAAATTATATACGGTAGAATTCTTGGTTTTATTACCACTATAATGTCGGATCCTGGTCTTGTAATTGTCTGTCCTATGTGGTTCAAGAATGCTTTGTTATCTTACAAGTTTGTTTAATAGGATTCTTCCTTTTGAGTCTCTTCCATACCTTTGAAAAAATGAAAAATAAGTCGAGTTTGTTACAGACTCATTCCCAAGAATGAGAGTGGTGTCATCTAAGAATGCAAGCCTAGCTAGAAATTACCTTGAGTTGCCCTTTTAACCAACACTAGGGTAAAGTGATGACGGATTTCGAAAAATCTCACTTAAGAGTGAATGGTATTTCATGTTAAGAATACGAATAATTCTGTAAACCCGATTGTTGTGACTTGCCTCGAGTCGATCAAATTGAATCAGATGGCCTCATGGAATTGGGCATATTTTCTCCACGCAAGTATGAATAAAGTTACTTTTAAGTTTTAACAAAATAAATGATGTCAAATAATTTCTATAGGTGATGAGTGAAGGGCTAATGTTAGTGTGTCTTTATCTCAAAGGTAACATTGCCATATGGACCAAATGACTCAAAATTGGAGGATGTTATTATGGCAGTGGTTTGGTTTGCAACATCACAATTCCCCATTATTTAGGAGAATACTTTGATGTTAAGGAAAAATGACTCGTTGGACCTCAAAAGAAGAGGATTACGGTCGAATGATAGTCCACGTAAAAATTTTCAAATCACATTACGTGAATATTAATACACGCGCATTGGTTCTCGAGAATACAGATCGTGTTTCTAACAAAGTTAAGGAGCCAAGTGTGTTTATATCTAACATGGACGGTGTATTTATTGGGATCAAATCACATGATAAAATTATAGCACAAAAAAGTACACAAAATTACTCAAGTTCATTGATGGTGTCTTGGCTTGTGACAAATTGTGGACCAGTCTTGATGGACAAGAAGCTCTACGTAATCGAATTTGAATGCTCTCTTGGCCTTTATTTTCTCATGGTCAGCATTGTGTTGCCTTTTCATAATTTGAACTTATGAAGGCAAAAGAGAGTTCTTTGAAATGCATCGATTTAGACATTCTTTTATCATTAGTTCTTAGGGTTGCATTTCTATGTTCAACCTTTTCTTTCCTTGAATGTTTATATTTATGCGAGAATGTTATTTTTAATGAACAATGTTTATATCGTACGTTTGATAAGTTAATGAACAATATTTATATATATTTTTTTTTTTCACGATGCTATCAAACACTCTAGACCAAAATTATGGTCAAGATTAAAAAGTCAAATTTAGTTGGGCAATTTTAGACTTTGTGCATATGCTTCCTCAGTGTTTCACATCTGAAAACCAATCTACCTTTAGATGGTATTTGGTAGAGATTAAAATCGAATTAAAATTGAAAAATTAGTCATTATTGTTGACTTTCATTAGATGAGTGAGACTCAATAACGGTTATATTTTCAATTTTAATTCAATTTTGAGCCGTACCAAATAAGCATTTAATGAGAGTGAATGCTTGTCTTGGGCTTGTGAAGGGAGATGATGTATCTCGATTCAAGTAAACTTAGCTACAAATAACGTATCTCTTTTTAACAATGTTCTAAAAAGCGTAAAGCGTTGCGTAGCGTTGATGTCGAGAATCAAGAAATACAAGATTAAACGTGTCAATGCGAAGAATAAACGTCATAAAGCGTTTCATATTTTTAATATTATTTTTAAGACAGTAAATATATTTTTATATAAAAAAGAAATTTTTTTTATGGAATAAAAAAGGGAGGGGTGGGGGGGGGGGGATAAGCCGCGCTATAGTAGCGCTTAATCCCGCTATAGCGCGCTATGACGGTCAACAGAAAAGGTTGACCGTTTCTGTTGACCGCTTTTTTATCCGAATACTCCGAAACGGAGCGTTTTCGTCACGCTCCGCGCTAGAGCGGCACTATTTCCCGCTATTTAAAACACTGCTTTTTAATATGTTACGCTCTTGTTTGGTACGCATTAAAATTTTCATTTTCATTCTTCTATTTATTTTTAACTACACATTCTTTAGTAAAATAATATTTTCCATCATATCAATAATTTTTCCTTCTTTTTCAACCATACATTCTCCATCAATCTACTATTTCAAAATACATTCTTTCAAAATAATGTGACTCAAACACACCCATAATTTAGGGTCGGTTTGACAAGATTGTTATAAATGGAACTTTTAATGTTAAACGTTATTTTCTTGGTGACAATAATACAATTATTAACTTGTCGATAATAGCTCTTTCTTGAAAAAAAAAAAAATGAAGAAAAAACCTAAAAAATCTACTCATAATAATCGTGCCAAACGACCCTTGGTTAGCTTCTATTCAGGATAAGTTCTTTATTAAAAAAAAAAACTTGAGTGGAGGTGGGTAACTGAGCACGCGCAAGTCACGTGATATACGAATAGACAATACACGCATCCAGCGAAAACATTACATTCTACGCATGTGGCGTCACGTGAATGGTCCATCCATGTGGGCCATGGGCCTTTTTATCTTTCTAAATCTTTTTTGGGCCTAAAGCCCTTAACCACCGCAATTTTTTCTTTTCTCTACTTATTTATTAAAGAAAATTGACAAAAATGCATGTTACTAGAGTCAAAGAAATGGCCCATTCTTCCTCTCTTTTTATCAAACTAAAAGTATATCAGTTTGTATTGTTATTATTGTTGTTACTTAGTCTTAATCGACCATTCAAAAACAATCTCTATAAAGTCACAAGAAATGCAGACTTTTCTATTTTATCTAGTATTCTCGAATAGGAGCATCGATCAATTTTCAATTAATCAAAAGAATGGTCATTTTTCCTTATGACGTGTGCACTGGGTAAACTTAGCTCCATGTGCAGTAACCCGCAAACCACACGTGAGAGATAAACCGCACTAGACAAGCCTGATGCGACTGGCTCAATCGAGGAAGTGTTGGTAGGGAATTCGAACTCGTGACCTTCGATTTCAGCGCTCACCTCCTCCACCAACTCGATCACCTCCGAAGGGGTAACATACATGTGTCTTTATAGTACATAATGTTATATAAACGTTTACGACATATTTCATATGTTAGACTAAATTTAGTAAACAAATAATAAGAATGTGCACATTTGCCTCCACATATAATGCTTACATTCAAACATATGATTTAAGGAATAGAGCAACATGCATATAATTTATCTCATAGTTTGTCTCATATTACCGTCCAATATTCAACTCTAATGTTTCAATTTATCGAATTGTGTCTCTTGCCCACATACAAATACTATATCAATAATTTAAACCGTTTAAAATGGGAAAAAAAAAAAAAAAAAAGTCTTGTTCTTTTTCTTTTTTTGTGGCTCGAGAGCATGTAATGGCTAGTCCCATGTTGTTTAGGGAACCACATCTATTAAAGCATGCATGCATGCATCCCACATATCATGAAAAGGTTCAACAATTATTTTCTATTTTTAATTTTTTATACATGTGCCTACTGCCTACAAACATTATTAAAGCTACAAAAAATAATTCATACAATGTGAGTTGTTGAAAATAATCCCAAATGCTTGTTGGGTTGCCCGCTTTTGGACAGATCAAACAGGCGAAATAAAGCTGGACTAAGATTATAATAAACATATATATTTGTTTTGTTGTGTTTTTAGGGTGGTTATTTTTTTCCCTGTGAAAATTATCAAATTCAAAATTTCTTTCGACTTTTGAGACGTATACCTAGAGTTCAGTTACGAAGAAAACAAATTTAAACAGACGTTACGATTTGAAGGTTCAATTTTTAGAGTTCGACTCAAATACGAAAATCTCAAATCTGATCATACTTTCAAGATGTGTACAAAGAGTTTGGTTGCTTGGCCTCACTCGACGAGTTCCTTTGTGGTCTGTTAGTACCAATGAGTTGAATAATCCTCGTATCTCCAATGATGCAAGATATCCTCTAAGATATTGATTGTTCGACATATAGAAAGACTTGTCTAATATAGTCTCGTTTTTAACTAAATAAAATATTACGAGCCCTGCACAATAAGTTAAGTGAGTTATGAGATGTTTAGTTGAACGTATAGGATTTTTTTTTTTTATCCGTAGTAAATTTGCAATTTGAGCAAATTACAATAATCCAACATTAAAAGTGAAAAGCGAATGGAAAATTAGGTAAAAGATAGTTGAAGATCAAATCGCATACAACTCTAGTTGCTAAAGCCCGTATACACTTTGCCAGTTGGGTCGGGTCGGTCAGCAACCTGATTCTTCTACCATCAATTTTTGGGCTCACCGTTCACACATGGGCTTTGGGTCCTATTGGGACCGTGGAACCAACTTCGGCTCGACCCATTTAATAAAAATAATTAGTGAAAATTACACAAAATCAGAATTTTAGAGATTCAATTTCAAATTTCAGGTTTAAAAAACTTCATTTCAAAAATCAGGTAATTATTCATCTTTCAATATTAATAATAATATTATAAAACTAAATATTAATTCATATACACCTTACCCCACCCCACCTGATTTTAAATCCCTAATTTATTGTTCTTCCACATATTACCTCTCTCTCTCTCTCTCTCTTCCTTCTCTCTAGTAGTGTTCATGGTGTCGAGGGGGCGACGGTGCCGTGGTTGTGGTGGCTGGTTGGCGGCGGCGGCAGAGTAATTCGAGGCTGTTCGCCTTCTCTTTTCTTTCGTCTTGTGTTTACATTCTCTCTCTCTCTCTCCCTCTCCCCCGTGCTTCTCTCTGCCGTAGTTGTTGTGGCTGGTTGGATTTGGTGGTGACAACGGCGACGAAGTGGTTTTGTTAGATCTAGTGGTGGCGGTGGTGATCATTTTTGTTGATGGATGTAGTGGTGCTACTGCATGTAGCCACTACGCTGTGGTTGAGATCTCCTGTATGCTGTGGCCAGGACCTGTAGCTTCGAGATCTGATGTGAAATCTTAGGTGTGTTTTGAGTTGAGGGATGGGGGCTGCGGTGGTGTTTGGGTGACGATGACTTTGTTGGATCCAACAGTGGTGGATGTTATATTGGAAGTGATTGTGGCAGTGGTTTTTTTGGTGGCGGTGGCGGTGGATCTAGGTGGTGGTGGTGTTGAGATGTTGGTGGCAATGAGTCTGTTGAGGTGGCGGGGGATCGGTACGTAGTGGTGTTTTCAATGATGTGTTGATTTGTTTGAGGTGGTGGTGTTGCGTCACGAGGTGGTGGTAGTGGTTCTGGCGGTGATGGTGACAATGGTGCTGTCGGGAGGGAGTGGTGCGGTGGTGGTCACAAGTGTTGGTTGTGATCACAAATTATTTGGTTGATTGTGACCATTAAATTGGTTAATATGTAACCAATAAACAATATTTGACCAATGAAAAAGATATATTGTGACAAAAAAATAAT
>CAIGRS010104886.1:0-15289 GCA_903798395.1 Fraxinus floribunda | reverse complement strand
GAAGAAATAATTTCACAAGCAAATCACTCACTTCAGTTTTTGGTGAGAGAAATAATGCAACATGCAAGTCACCCAAGATAGTTTCATCAAGTTCACATTTCGCTTTTTTCATCTCTTAGTCGTTATCATGTAATGAAATCTCCCACAAGCATATCCTCCTCATCAATTTCTTGAGTGACAATTGTTGTTTTTTATGGTGAAGTTATATACAGGCATTTTGTTAAAATCAACCATAGTCATCAACATCTTGCTATATTTTATCTTTTTATATCCTTAAAAGGAGGTAAAACAAAAACAAACAAAAATGGAAAAAAATAAAAATACAAGAATGCAAGTAGAAATTCGAACTAGTGCTAAAATAAATCGAATCCAAACTAAAGTAACAATCCACGACAACGACGTCAAAAACTTGTTGCGAGAATATTTGTTCGTTTTAAATATCGTAAGTGTACGATTCATTAACAAGTAGTAAAATGTATTTAGAGTCCAAGTATCATACTTACAAAGATTGTACTATTGTAAATTCAAATTAATCGAAACAATGAAAACTTATGATTTTTCTAAGATTAAATTGTCACAGACGATTATAATTAAAAATGCAAGACCTAACTTAAATAAAATCGAGTCAAGATTGTGATTATTGCTAGTATTAAACTATGATGATGAAAAGCGTACTAGGATTCAGAATCCTCTTATATCAATCCCCTTTAATCCAAAACCTTACAATTTGACAACATGATTCAAGGGATAATTGCAGCAACGGTACCAAACCTTTCATTTAGTAGCAAGCTTTGTCAAAACCTTTAATTTGTGTCATCCAAGGTACCAAACCTTTCAAAATGTTCGCAATTGAAGTCCAAATGGATGATTTCTGTTAGTTTGACCGTTAGTTGACCAAATAATTGACTTTGACAATAATTTTAAAATCAGTTAACATTATTGTCAAAGTCAATTATTTGGTCAACTAACGGTCAAATTAATAGAAACCATCTATTTAAACTTCAGCTATGGACATTTTGAAATGTTTGGTATCGTTGGTGGCAAAAATGAAATGTTTGGTACTGTGGGTGGCACAAATTGAAGGTTTGGACAAAGTCTGCTACTAAATGAAAGGTTTGTTACCGCTGCTGCAATTATCCCCCATGATTCAATTATGAAGATCAATATTCCTGAATTCTTTAACAATCTCTCTCTTGTAAAATTAAATATATTCTTACATATGACCCGAATATATTTTTATGATGGACGGGAACATATAAAAATGCATTAAAAGTTTATGAATACTTAAACATCACATAAAGTATAGCGGTATATTTCTATCGCTCATCGGACTCTACGATAATTGATACTATGTCTAACTTATTTTCAATCTTTTGAAGGTAAAACAAGCCACAATACTTATACAACTATTGCACATATAATTGTAGAGAAAATGAAATCCATGTCAATCATTCAAGAAATAAAGAACATGCTTTGAATGGCTAAAATAAATAAAATCAAGAGTTAAAAGTTCATGACACAAGGTTCATCGAAAATCCTAACACTAAAAATATTTAGCTACTCATAACATGGGAATTAAACAAGCAAAAGTTAAACGATATCACTAAAAATTGACGAAACGTGATTGACTTCCCAATTTTGCACAATAATTGATAGATTTATGTACAAGAATCTAGAAAAAAAATTCTCCTTTCGTGCCGCGTGTGTCGTCCCTATCTTCTGCCCACCCTTTTTCTTACTTTCTTCAATCGTCTCTACGTTTGTATTATCTTCAACCTTAGTCACCAATGTTCTAATCCAAAAAAAAAATAAAATCAATTCCTCCTAGCCTGTGTTTCGTGTGTGTGTTTGTGTGTGTGTGTGTGTGTGTGTATTCCCCACCCCAAATACCTGATTTAGCGGGTAATCCCTACCCCGTTCAGGGTGGGACTTCGCAGGTATTGAACCGAACCCAAGTTGAATCGTGTGATTGTTCTTAAGTTAAATACTAGAATGTATTTGAATCGAGAATCGACGTATTTTGTTTGTTTGGTTCTCAGTTCTAGACTAAGTACCAAATAATCAAATAAGAACAAAATCTCCATAATTTTTTAAAATTTTTTTTATCTTAAATAAGTCAAATTATTTTATTCTTTTCAAATAAATTTACTAACAAATTAATTTAGCCGAAACCTAAGATATGATTTCTAATTTCTAATTTCCAACTCAAACCTAACTTAATCTAATTGACACAAGTTTTACTCAAATATGTTATTCTATCATAGTGTCGTTTCTACCATTATGAAGAAATCGAATTGGAAACTTGACCGCACATGGGAGTTCGCTATCTTCTTCTTCCTGTGACTGCTTATGGGAGCTCGCTATCTTCTTCTTCCTGTGATTTGAACATTCAAATCTATGAAGAACTCAACAAAAAGAGAAACACAAATATCATGAGATTGGTTTACATTATTTTGTAAGAGTTAAGATTGAATATGTCATTAGTCAAATTAATGTACCGTTATTTTAAATATTAAAGAATTTAATTATTGTATAGAATTCGAGAACCGAACCCGAACGGTTCCATAATAAATTTGGACCTGTTCCACATAAATGCCCAAAAATTCGAGTCCGATTTGGTTCGGTTCTGTAATATATTTGAACCCGACTGTTTCACTTAATAAATACTCGAAAATTCGGGTCCGATTTGGTTCTGTTCTAGAGAACCAAATCGTAGCCGCCCAATTCTCTTTCATGTGCCTTTCATTGTCTTCTTCAATTGGTCCAAGTTGAAGCCCATTATTGTGGTGTTTGTCTTCAAGTCATCATTCTTTCTAAACAATGCAATTTAATCCCTTGTATTTCTATTTATTTATGCAGCTTATGTGTTCTTTAATTCAATTCAAGTCCTTCAATTTTCAAAGTGTAGAGTTTGATCCCCCAACATTGCATCCAATAGTCAATTAATCCTTCTTTCTTTTCCAATTGTTTCAAAATTAACCCAAGTTAAGTAAAATTCAATAAATTGACGACACAAAAGCTTGGTAATATGGCTCAAATAAGTGCACAAAACGCACTTATCAAGTATATATTGGTAAAGGGATGTGATGATAGTTGTTAAGGCATACCAAAATTTGAGTCAATGCGGAGATTGTTAAATTGAGTTAAATTAGTTGAATAAATTAGGAGTCAAAGTAGTAATCTAATTGAAATCCTAATTCAATAGTTAATTTTTGGGTGGAATAATGATTTTATATACGAAGAAAATGTCTCCGAGCCCCCGTTCGGTCTCCATTTCTTAAAGATCATTTTTCCAAATACATTTTAAATAATATATTTAATGGAATTCACAATTTTTATTAACTTTTCAACCACACATTTTACCAGCTTTATCAAACCAAATAGGGGCTGACTTTATATGTAATTAGGAAAAGGATTAAGACTCTTACTATAAAAAGATAGGGCCATGCATGACATTGAGTTTATTGTGTTTGGCACCAAGGTGCAGACGATGAGTGTTATGCTGTAAGTCCAATCGATTTAAGTTGTAAATGCTTTTAATATAATTAATGCATTTTTTTACGACAAGTTCTATTACTTAATTGAATTGTTGTTATGATAAGTTATATTAATAGAGTTTTTGGATTAATGTCCCATTAACTTGTTAGTCACAAGGAGTTGTAATAATGGGAAATAAATTATATATGACAAAATCTTAAATTATCTGTGATCGTAAATAATAACGGGATATAGATATCGTTATCACGGTTAAACCAACATTTCTCACTTATGAAGTGATTAACTGATCTCACAAGTTAAAATGTAGTGATATTTAAATGGACACGTGAATATTTTGTTAGAAGAACAAAACATTGGAGACTCGTTCGAGACATTCTACATGGATAACTATCTGAGATTCAGTGTTTTATCTCGTTTAGTAGTGGAATTGGTCGTTCAACTTGATATCATCATATTGCCTCCTTATATGGGGACAATCATAATTTGGTGATATTGGATGTTTCTCGATCGAGAATAGCTAATACAACATCGTTTAGGTATGTCAAGAATCGTATGATAGTAAGAGATTATGATATGTATTTCGTTCGGTTAAATTAATAATGAAAAACAGCCAAGGTGTGCTTGTAAATTAAAAGTGAGTTTTCGACTTATATTGATTTAAAAATAAAATGAAAGATATGATTAATAATCGAGATTGACGCAACTTCTTTATCTCATGATTAATGAGATCATATTGATTAAGAGATATAGTTTCATGGTAAATGAACAAATTTTGTTTTTGTCATACTACATGATATTTTTCGTCATATGTTTTGTCTGACACATTGCTGATATCAATTTGTGACGAAGAATGTGAATTAATTAATTTAGGTAAATTAATGATAAATTAAATGGGTAGTTTAATTTCTCTTATTTTGATTATATCAAAAAAATAATTCACGTCATTAGGTATATCATAATTGAAAACCTAATTGGTCACATATAAAAAGAACTAGAAGAATGATGTTACTAATTAATTGACAAGTGTTGACATTTGCACATTTAATTACTTATTAATGGGCTGAGTTAATTAATTCATGGACCAAATTAATTAATTAAATATTGGATTGGGTTGAGTTTAAGTGACGGGTCAAGCCCACTTAAACTACCCATTTAAAACTTCTATTAATAAGCTGTTAGGGTTCGAGAAATCACAAGAGAAAGTCGTTATCTTGCTAGCACAAGAAAAAAGAAAATCTATTATCTCATTCTTGTTCCCTTGTGTGGATTACCATTGGAGGTTGGACAATTAGTTAAAGATGTAGCCCCTGTTTGTTCTACATTTTCTTCCCACTATTAGAAATTTTGTGACCCTTTTTTTTCAAACATCTGGGCCACATTATCACACAAAGAGGTCAAAAATGTCGCTACTTCACTGTGCAACGGCCACAATATTTATACAAATGGGAAAAAAATGTAAAACAAACAGGGGCATAATTCTAATCACAATTCTATCTAAATACGATAAAGATCCCTTGGTGATTGAAATTGTTTTAAATTCCGTTGTGCACGATTCAGTAAATTTCTAGAAGTGGTATCAGAGCCTACTTTGTACTTGTTAAAAAATATTTTGTATTTTGGAACAATCAAAAGTTGATTTTTATTAGATTTCTTGGATCTAACAATTCTAAAAAATATATTTCATGTTTAAAATTCTATTCTTGAACGAAAATTAATACTTTATTCAGAAATCGGGTCAGAACCGAATGGTCGACGACGTTGCTAGTGGCAACAATTGTCGTCAGCGTCGCTAAACAACATCGTTGCTGCCTCACAGTGACAGCACTCCCTGCAGCACGCAAAGCAATGGGCGCTGCTTCCCAACTTGCGGTGACAATGCTAATTTGAGTAGTGGCACCGATTGTTGCTATTGACTACATTAGCAAAACGTCAAGCCATTGTTTTTTTGCAGCGCCATCTGTAGCTACGCATGACACACTATTGCTATAGTAGTGATGTGTAATATTATCGATGTGTCATCGATGTATGATAGTGGCAGCACACACTATGAAGGCGCTAGTGACAACGTTGGGTTGTAGCCGATACACCCCTAAATAATTTTAGCGTTTTAGGGTTCAAATTGGGTCAGATTGCAAATTTTTATAAGGGTTTGAATTGCAATTTTAAAAAAAGATTTAAATTTGATTTTGAAAAGGATTTAACCTATATTTTTTCAATTTTGATTAGAAATTTGATATTGATAAAATTAAATTTTATTTTCAAACCCACAAATTATTAAATAATAGCTAAAATTGATTTTAAATTAAATATAGAACTTTAACCCTAAATTGAATTTTATTTTATTTAGGTGTTTTATCCAAAGTTAAAATGTTTGTTCAATTGGAATTAGAATTAGATTCTAATTTGACATTTAATTAAAATTTGATTTTAGCTAAATAAGTTTACCATAATTTTGGAAATGGAGTTGGACTCTAAAATAATTTTAACTAAATAAATTCATCCTAAAATTTTAGAATTAGAATTGGACTCTGATTTAGTATTTAATTAGAATTTGATTTTAATTGAATAACCCATTAATTAAATTAATTGATTAATTACTTATTTAATTGTTCCGACCCATTTGTCTAAAATAGTTTAGACGATTTTAATTGCTAAACATTTGAAATATGTTTATATATAATATTAGATATTACATAGGAATGCATTTATGTGATGAATGTATATTTAGTGGATGATCATGTACTCAACCATATGAATGCGTTGAATTTTTAGTTTTATTCTTATAGTTTTTGGGCATGTGAGCTCTTATTTTATGATAAAATATGTATAATTATTATGAAGAGACATTTGCATCATTTTAAATATTACGTCAAATTTATTATTTACCTTCTCATTATAGCGAAAAACAAAAGTCCTAAACTTGTTGAGTATACTCAATGCTTGTAGGATATGTTTGACACTGCGAAATATGTGGTATTTCTGAATGATGGGTTCAATTTAACTAAAATTTATCTTTCGTTTAGTATACATAAGGAGATAACACATAAGATGTGTAAAAAAAAAGTTGTTAGTCTAATGATGTGGACGTTGCATGGAGATACAATTATTGAATTATGGATAATCATATCTATATATTATTCTTCTATTTTTCTTCTTTTTACGTTTATTGAATTATGGATAACCATATAAATTTGATAGGCATACTAGATGAAAAATAATGACCAAGCCAAATTTTCTCGACTGGCACCGCAAAAGCACCATGAGGATATAGATGCTTAACACATAATTTTTCAGCTCAAAGAGTTGTATGATGAATAATTACATGTGGAAGGATATGAGACTTTCAAGCAACTATACCGATGTAAAATGACAGAATGATCTCTAGTCATTGCTTATGTACTAAAGATGATTGATTATATTGAGACTGTCTCAATTGGGTTCAATGAAGGACCATGAACTAAGTGATAACTTGGTTATACAATCTATGCTAGAGAGCTATTCACAATTTATTATGAATATCAACACGAATAAGCTTGGATGTACTATCCCTGAGTTGTTGAACATACTTAAGACTATCGAGCCCAACATCAAAGTTAGTGGTGGGCAAGTCTTGGCCATTAATTCCACTAAGGGCACTAAGAGGAAGTCTAAATGAGGCTTTAGGAAAACATCTAAAATGGCTAAGACAGTCAAAATAAAGAATGTTAATACCAAATCTGATGACCCTCGATATCATTACTGAATGAGAATTCATTTGAAGATACATTGTAAGGTTTATGTCTACTTCATTAACTTCTGGGATATTAGACATTAGATATGGATCTTATATTTGTATAAATATATAGAAACTAAAAAGAAGTAGATCACTATAGAATGGAGAAGTTGACTTGCACATTGGAAATAGAGCAAGGGGTTGCTATATTACCTATAAGAACAAATTTCTTGCCATTGCCTTCAAGATTAGTATTAGAATTAGAGAAATGTTATTTTTATTCCTACCGTTATCAAGAACATGAATTTAATTTCATGTTTGGACATGAATTTTTAATTAATGTTATGGACAATTATTATTCATTTTATCTAGATGAGATCTTTTATGGTCATGACAACTTATAAAATGACATTTACATTCTTGATTCATGCATTATAAGTATAGAAAATAAATGACATAAAAGTGATAACATAAGTAATACCTTTTTCAGCATTGCAGACAAGGTCATTTAAATGAGAAATGCATTTTCAAATTACATAGAGATGGATATTTCGAGTCAACTGATTATGAATTATTTCACAAATACAAATCACGCTGCTTGGCAAGATGACTAAATTCCCTTTTACTGGAAAAGGAAAAAAAATACAATTATTGGGGATACACACTGACGTATGTGGCCATGTCAATCATCGCCAGAGGTGATTTCTCCTTACGGAATCACATTTTACAAATGTCCACTCTAGATATAATCATATATACTTAATGAAGTTCAAGCATGAAGTACTTGAAAAGTTTAAGGAATTCAAGCTAGAAGTAGATAAACAAATAGGCAAGTGTATTCTCGCACTAAGATCTGATCGATATGAAGAATATTTAAAAAGAGAATATTTATATTATATAAAGGGGAATGAGATTTTCTCGCAGTAGACTTCGCCACATACACCGCAACATAATTTATATGAACGAAGAAATTGCACACTATTAGATATGGTGCGATTTGGTGCGATCAATGATGAGCCATGCAAACCTTTCCAAATCATTTTGGGGTCATGAATTGATTGCAGTATACTATACACTAAATTGTTTCCCATCTAATTTGGTTAAAAAGACTCCATACAAGTTATGGAAAGACAGGCCCAACTTTTCTTATATTAAAGTTTGGAGCTATGATGTTTATGTTCATGCATTGAATCGGATAAGCTTGAGGTTAAATCTAATAAATTCATATTTGTGGGATATTCAGATAGACAATTTGACATCAATTCTATAATCCCATTGAGAAGAAAATGTTCGTCTCAAGACATGCCATATTCCTAGAGAAGGAGTTTATTCTAGGAGAGTATCGGGAGCAAAATTGTACTTGAAGAAGTTCAAGAATTAATGGATAATTGACTAATTAGATTTACCTGAGTCTTATCTCACATCCATCACTGAGGAACAAATTCTTGATTAGTATGAGACTCCTAAGTACATTCCAACTCAGCGTAAGTAAAGTAGGATCATTTTACCTCCTAGAGGGCACGTTCATGATTACCAATTGAAGATGATGTACCTACATATTACATAAAAGTAAAGTCGATTGTTGACTCAAAGAGATGGCAGGAGGGCCATGGAATTCAAAATGATCTCATTGTATGTAAACAAGGTTTGGACGTTGGCTGACCCGCTCGATGGCATAAACCCATTGGTTGTAAATGGGTTTATAAGAAAAATGTCAACATCGATGGGAACATCCATACATACTGAAAGTTACATATTACCAAATTAACGGCTACTAAGTCACCGAATGGTTTAATCATCCGTTTTTAATTTTGACCCTATGTGCTTTAATCAATCAAAAGTAACAAGTCACTTTTAAATTCTTTCTAGATGATTAGATCAAACAAGTCAATTCCCTAAGTTTGAATACCGCAGTAATAAGGAAAGCAATAAATAACGAACACCGATATGATGACGAAGAAATCCCAACGGGGTAAAATCTCCGGGACCAAGCCAATTACCTCCACTATAGACAATGTGTATTACAGTTCAATTCCAAACTAGTTCCACTAGCGGTTATAAACTCGTAACTCCAAGATCTATGGTTCCTTCTAGCCTTACGATCTGCTACCGTAGATACTATCTAGCAAACCTGCTAGACACCCGATCTACCTCCTGTAGCTTCCAAGATTTGCTTTAAATTCTAGACTTACAATTTTCTACACACGCCTCTTCCAAGTGGATACTATTTATGTTCTTCTTCTTGTGCTTGTAGTCTAACCTCTTTCAACCTCCTGAAACTTTTGAAGTCCAACTGAAAAAGTACCTTCCTAAGGATGTTTAGGAAGTAGGTGTTTTGAATTCTTCAATTTGATGTTTCCCAAAACTTGTTTACCGGATCTCAAGAATGAAATGAATAATTCTACCAATGAATTGTGTTCTTGGATCTCTCAAAAGATGATGTGAATATGAGGCACAATAAGACAACTATATGAAATTTCGTCCCAGACATCTGTATTTATAGTTGGGGACGCTTTGGTGTTATGGGTTGTGTAAAACTTTTCAAAATCACGAATTAGGCCTGGCCGCATAAATATGTCACTCGAGCGAGGGAGTCTTTCGCTCGAGAGAGGGAGCTGTCGCCTGAGTGACAAGGTGGCGAAATGCGGGCGACAGTGTTTCTATTTCTGCTGCTCGAGCCAATCATGGCGACAGTCTAGCGAAATTTTGGCGCTGTGTTTTTCTTGTTTTCAACCTCTAACCTTAATCCTAACTCATGTAAACAAAATGGCATCCAAGTCTTTGACTTTTTACAAGTGTTCAATTAAGACCCTTTTGTTCGCAAACATGTCAATTACAACATTGGACCTAACACATACAAATCAAGGCTAGTAGCTAAAGGTTACTAACAAAGACAATGAGTTGACTTTGATGAAACCTTTTTGCCTGTAGCTATGCTAAAGTCCATTTGGGTTTTGCTTGCTATGTATGACAAATGAGATATGACAAATAGAATTCAAAACTGCTTTCCTTAACGAGAACTTGTAAGAGGAAGTGTACATGACACACCATTTGAATCCAAAGATGCCAACAAGATATGTAATCTTGATTGATCCATTTATGGATTGAAGCAAGCTTCTAGGAGTTGGAATATTTGCTTTGATGAGACAATAAAAAGCTTGGTTTTATAAAAAAAAAAATGAATATGAACTATGAGTTTATGAAAAGACACATAAGAGTACTGTCCTATTCCTAATATTATATGTAGAAAACATATTATTAATGAAAAATGACATTCCTATAGTTTAATCGATGAAATTGTGGTTTTCAAAGAATTTCGCATGAAAGATGGAAAGCAACTTGATCTATAGAGATAGATGTAGAAGATTAGACTTATCCCTATCTATATAGTTATGTGGAGAAAATAAACTGTGAATTTATTGATACACTGATACTAACTTCTTGTTAGACTAGGATGATAGCATGTCTCAAATGAAGATATGGGTTTACTCTTGATCATAGAACGGTTGGTTGGAAAGGTTCAAAAAAGGAAATACTTATTGATTAATAAACAAAAGCCTAATACATCACTACTTAGGAAGCAACAAAAGTTGTAGTCTAGATCAAGAAGTTCATTAATGAACTTGGAGTAGTTCGTAACATTGTTGATCCCGTACCTCTATATTGTGATAAGAATGGAGCTATCACACAAATGGAGTAACTAATGTCTCATTAATGATCCAAACCTGTGTTGAGGCGGTGTCATTTTATCGGAGAGATAATACAAAGAAATGACGTAAAGGAAGAACTAGTTCCCACAATTGATAATATTGCAAATCCACCGACAAAGAGTTGTCATAGTATAAATATGATCTTCATGTAGACTCTTATTTGATAAGATATAGTGATTGGATCTAGTGCAAATGGGAGTTTGTATGTGTTATGCTCTAGATTCAATAGATCTAGGTAGTAAACACTTTGAATATGATTAATGCATTTTATTTATGACAAGATCTATTATTTAATCCAATTATTATTATGATAAATTATATTAATAGATCTATAAAT
This sequence comes from Fraxinus floribunda, assembly GCA_903798395.1. Taxonomy (NCBI): domain Eukaryota; kingdom Viridiplantae; phylum Streptophyta; class Magnoliopsida; order Lamiales; family Oleaceae; genus Fraxinus; species Fraxinus floribunda. Next base: position 4,032 of record CAIGRS010104886.1, on the reverse strand, counting down.
TCAAGTCCTAGTAACTTGTTAATCAAAAGGAGTTGTGATAGTGATAAACAAATTACATGACTAAATCTTAAATTATCCGTGATTGTAATTAATAATGAAATACAGATATGTTATTAAGGTTAGACCAACATATGTGACATTTTTCACTTATGAAGTGAGTAACTGATCTTACAAGCTATAATGTAGTAACATTTAATTGGATCCGTGATTGCTTTGTTAGAATAACAAAGAATTATAGGACCCCATTGGAGAGATTTCATATGGATTATATAGTGTGTCGTGGTTAATCTTTAACGTTCGGTAGTTGAATTGGTTTTTAGATTGAAGGTTCTTATATGTGTTTATCACTCTTAGATAGTAAGAAATTATGATCTATATTTCATTCAGTTAAGTTAATAACGAAATCGTTGGCCAATATATGCTCATAAGTCGAAAAAGAGTTTTCGACTTATATTGACTTAAGAGTAAGATGAAAGATATGATTAATGATCGAGACTAATGCACTTGTATATCTCGTAGTAAGTTAGATTATATTGATGAAAAGATTATAATTTCACAGTAAACAAATAAGTTTTGGTTTTGTCATACACTTCACATTTTTCATCCCATCTATTGTCCTAAACATTGCTAGATGTCAATCTTGGACGACGAATATGAATGATAAATTAAAAGGATGTTTTAACTTATCTTATTTTGATAAGATGAAAATAAAAATTCAACATCATTAGGTATCTTGATCGAGAACCTAATGGGTTACACACAAAAATGAGAACTAGAAGAATGATGTTATTAATTAATTAATTGACAAGTGTTGGACATTTGCACAGTTAATTAATTTGGTTAATTATTTTGGACCTAATTAATTAATTTATGAATCAAATTTAAATAAATAAATAAATTTATGGACCAAATTTAATTAATTAGATTAATTAAATATTTGACCTTGTTAAGTTTAAGTAATAGGCCCAGTCTACTTAAACTTCTATTAAGAATTTGTTAGGGTTTGAGAAATCACAAGAGACATTCGTAATCTTGCTAGCAGAAGAAAAGAGACTATATTCTGTCATTCTCGTTCCCTTATGTGGATTATTATTGGAAGGTGAACAATTGTATAGCTGTGGATTGTAGTTCGTGATTGTTCTTAGCAGAACTAACTAAGGGTATAATTTTAATCACGGTTTCTATCTAAACATGAAGCAAATCCTTGGTGTGAATTGAAATTGTTTTAAATTCCGCTATGTATAATTAAGTAAATTTCCAACACATGTATTCAAAATTGTCAAAGTTTTGAAAGAGAAAATATATAGAGAAAATACAGAGGAAAACGACATGCATGGGTTAGTAGCATATGTTGAACATTTTTGTTTTGTGTAGGGAGAACTTGTGAGAGATAAGATAAAAAAGATTGTATTTTGAGGTTGTAAGTGCCCTAGTTGCAATAAATTTATGTTGTATACATTTTTAATATGTTTATTAATGCATTGATTTCTAGCAACATCTATTATTTTGTTGAACTACTTTTTATACAAATTATATCAATAGAGTTTGTAGATTCAAGTCAAAATAACTTGTTAATTACAAGTTGTGATAGTGAGAAACAAATTACAAATGATCAAATCTCAAATTATCTTTAGTCGTAAGTAATAACGAGATACAAGTATCGTTATTATGGTTAGACCATCACGTGTGACATTTCTCACTTGTGTAGTGTATAGCCAATTTCACAAGCTAAAATGTGGTGACATTTAAATGAACACATGAATGTTTTGTTAGAAGAACAACACACTGGAAACTTGCTTGAGATATTCCTTATGGATAACTATTTGAGTATTAGTGTTTAATCTCAAATATTCATAATGAAATTGGTCATTCGACTTGAGGTCATCATAGTTTCTTATATCAAGATAGTCATGATTTGGTAATGTTGAATGTTGCCAAGAATCACTAATATGACATTGTTTGAATATGTCAAGAATCATATGAAAGTTGTGAATGATCGATAGTCCGTCACTTATATAGTAAGAGATTATGATCTAATACAATTCTTGGCCAATGTGTGTTCATAAGTCGAAACGAGTTTTTTTATAATATTGACTTAAGATTGGGATGAAATATATGATGGTAATCGAGAATGACACACATACATATTTCGTAATTGATCATATCATATAGATGAAGGGATTTTGTCATACCATTAACATTTTTCGTCACATGTATTTCTTGACGTATTGTCAGATATCAATCTGAGACGATGAATGTAAATTGATGATAAGTTGAAAAATGATAGTTTAATTTATTGATTTTGATTAGATCGAAATAATAATTCACATTGTTAGATATCATGATCTTTTAACCTAATGGGTCACATACAAAAAGAAAAACTTCAAGAAATGAAAAACCCTAATCTCTCGTTCTTGCTCCTTTGTATGGATTATCATTAGAGGTTGGACAAAGAAATTGGAAAATATTGGCAAAAAAGCTTATAAGAATTACTAAAGTATATAATTCTTATCATAGTTTCATCTAAACACAAAGAAGATTCTCAATGGGAATTGAAACTATTTTAAATTCCATTATGCATGTATAAGTAAATTCCCAACAATGATATTAGAGCCGACTTTGTATTTGTCAGAAATTGTTTGTAAATCTTAGGGTACAATTAATTGTTGATTAAATTTTATTTTATTTTTTTAACTTTTACAAAAAATTATTCACCTTCAAAAATCTATTTTTGAAAATAAAAAATATTTTTGGTCAAAATTAGATCTGAAGGTAGCATGCGGTGATGACCATTGGTGGCAGCAGCCATCACTGACCGGAGGAGGCGACAATCGCGTGACGGCGTGCTGTCGCACATGTTGCAACGAGCTACGCTGCGATGACGAGGGACACTGTGTGTTGCGGTAGCACCTGTTGTTGTGACAACAGCAACGCTTGTTGCGACTATAGGTTACAGCAGAAAGCACCGCTACTAAGCAGCAGTGCATCGTGCCGCTATATGAGGCAACACACGTACATTGCTAGCTGTTGAGAGGCGACGCTGGTGAGCATTGTCCCCTATTTATAGGGTTAGGATTTTCGATTTGAATTTTAGGGACATGATCTCTTTATGCAATTTAGGAAAATATGCTCCCCCTGCCTGCAGATTCGAGGGTCAAATTACAGGTTTTAAAGTAAAGTCTTACTTGTAGTTTTAGAAATTGTGGGGCTGTCAATAATTTTAAATTAGGGGTCAGATTGTAAATTTCAAAAGAGTTTTGAATATAAATTTTGAAAAGGTTTTAAATTTGACTTTCAAAAGGGTTTTGACCTAAATTTCAATTCTGACCAACTTAAAATCTTGTTTTGAATTTATATTATCATTTAAATTAAATTTTAATTTAAATATTAAACTTTGACCCTAAATTGTATTTATTGTATTTATGATTTTTATGCCAAAATAAAATACTAATTCAATTGAATTAAAGCTAGACTATAATTTGATATTCAATTATAATTTGATTTTAATTAAATTATACTACCCTAATATATTCTTGAAATTAGATTGGACTCTAATTTAGTATTTGATTTTAATTAAATAAACTTGCTAGTTAAATTAATTATTTAATTGTTTAGATCTATTTTTCTAAAGTAATTTGACGACATTAATTGTTAGACATTTGAATTATGACTATATATAATATTGGATATTATATAAGAATGCAAATATGTGATGAATGTTTATTTCGTGGATGATTATGAACTCGACCATATGGATGTTGTTCATACAAAACCCGCAAGTGTACGAGATCGTTGACAAGTTCTTATTTAAATTCAAGTAAGCAAAGAAAATAGAATCTTGGTTGTTAACTATTCTAGATTATTCTAAGAAAGCTTGTAAAATTCTAGTTATGTGTTTCTATGGGATGAATGTGACTACGAATCCACCTATTATTATCTATTTCAATTCTCAATTATGTAGCTAATATCATTCATACATTCTTGACAATTGATAAATCTATTGTAACTAATTCTCTTTTTCAAGACAAATTA